>VCKV01000327.1:80000-123778 GCA_005876975.1 Drosophila orena | reverse complement strand
ATAGAAACAAATGTTTCTACAAGCATTGCGTAATCATCATGAAATTAATCAATTGAAACAAGACTATAATATGGAAGGATTACTTGACGAAAGAAAACCTATTAATAAAACCTATTCAACTCAAGTTTAAACTTTAAGGTCGCACATTCTGCTGTATAAAATAATCTTGAGATGTTTTGGAACATGAGGCATCGCTCCCATTCGAAAACCAATCGCAAGCAGTGCGATCAAGCAGACTCCACTGGATTGTGGACAGAGTGTGTTTGCGTTTGCCTTAATCAGCAGAAAATCATATGCGAAATGTACGATACAGATGTGCCCATATATACATCTAGCCATAGCGCTCTTTATGTAGAGCCCCTTAGCTCTAGAGTCTAGACTCTAGAGTCTAGACCACATAAACGGGTATCGATGGCGACGAAATGTGTACATCGCACATGAACGAACGGGGCGAGTGTGTACAGTTTAAGAGAGCGAGGCAATACGAAATATAAACAAATAATTAACTGACATATCCGTATGCTTATCGCAACAAACCGCAGCAGCAGCAGCAGCAGCAACAACAGCAGAGCCAACAGCAACGGCAGAAGCACAGATACAGATACATCAGATACAGATACGGACATGGATTCAGATACAGATACAGGCACACTTTCGGGGCGAGAGCGACTCTGAAATTTGTTTCTGACAAAATGCCATAATGAACGTGCTGAGTGGCGTCGCGGAACCAGATACTCATGCCCAGATACTCGTACGTCCACGTCCGAAAAACCCGAGAGATACTCTCGTGGTCGTACTCGTACTCGTATTTGTACTTGCTCGCCGTTTTCCGTTGTACTTGCGTCGCGGCAGCGGCAACAACATGAACAGAATGTATCTACAACATCAAACGTGCGTTGCCTTTTGTCGTAGTATAAATTCATTTGAGATTCTTTGCTTTTTTCGGGTTAATATAAATCAGTTTTTCAGTTCGGGTGCCGAGTGAAGAATCGAAAATCTGCCGGCACGCTTACGCATCTGCCAGATACGCTGCTCTGTTCAGCTCTGCTTAAGATACTTTCCGGTCCGTTAGTTAGGCAATCTTCCGCATCAGGCAGAAATAAAAGTACAACAAATTCGTATAAAAAGGGGTGGCTGTGGGTGGTGGTTTTCATTTGTGCTAGGCTAATCGAAAAGTCGGCCATCTCATTACATTCATTTGTTTGCCTTTTTAGTTGGCCCTCACATGCTAATTGGTTAAACTGCTGTTTTGGCCGGCCCTGTTTGTTGTTGTCGCCTTAGTTGGCCAAGTCGAATGCATTTTTAATTAGCTCCCAGCCCAAGCAGAAACCGTCGAAATCAAACCAAAGCAGTTGGCTGTTAACCTGTTAACTTGGCTCGCAGCTTTTTCTACTCCTGATGCTTTTGTTGGTTCAATATGACGCGTGGGAATTTATTTTTTCACTTTCTGTATTAATACTCTACTAACATTTAAATAAATTATTACAGTTTGTTAACTCAACATCCAATTAAAGTATTTTTAAAATGCTTCATTTTGTTTATATTATAAACTTTCTGTGCCGAATTATACTCCATAAACAATGAATTTGGTTAAGCTTAGCGATCGCTTGTTAGCGATTTTACTGTGAGAGCAATGCAAAGTCGCCTATAACAGATGTCTTTCTTTGTTTTACAACAAATCAGAGGCAGTGATTATCGGAATTTTATATAAAATTTATTTAAATGTTGTGTCTAAGCATATTCTCTTTCTCGCATCGCCTCGACATCGAATTTCCTGCACATATGGACCGCATAAACACGTATGTAGATATATGTGTACACCGATTGTCTGTATAGTATATAAATAAACATTTTTATAGATTTCGAATTGGCTTTGGCAAATAAACTGGTTTAAAACATCTGGCAACAATTGTAGATCCATAAAATGCCGTGATACTTTCGATTGTGACGGTGGAAACTGCGAGTGAAACCATGAAGAATAGAGTCAATTTTTGAGATTCCTATAAATGCACTCATTAAGTTCACTTCGCACAGCCATAGCCATAATTACTATGCCCGCCTAAATCCGCTGCGGCCTCTTCACTCGACTGGGTTTGTGTTAGTTAGGTCGCCCTGTGGCTGAATTAGACTTTCACTTTTTTTTCGTGCTTTTGTTTCAAAGAAACAATTTTGTGTTGCCTTCTTATTGTTTGTTGTTTGCGCTGCGCCGCTTCTCTGATATCGAAATTACGTAAAGATGAATGGCCGCCCATTGTCTGGCCCACGGAATTTTGAACGCGGGTGGGAGAGGTCGTTGATCGGGCAGATATAGCGGGTATAACTGGGGTATAACTGAGGTATCTGGCGGGGATCTGTCGCAACCCACAAACTGGTAGTCATCTTGTTGAATATGCAATGCGAGCGTTTCAGGTAATGAGATCCGTCTTCGATTCATCTTGGGGCCAGTTGGAATCAAGACCCCCGTTTTTGGGGTCGTACGATCCGCTTCGGGAGAATGGAACCGATAAGGGAATATATTCTATATGCGCATATATAAACAATCCAGTACTGAAATCTATTTATGTAGTGGCACACTTATACAGCGATTGTCTATAAGTACCAATTTATGGGTACATACGATTTGGGGAGACTTTGTAAATGGCTCTGCAGTCGTAAATATTCACTGTTCTCTAATTTCAACAAAATGTACCTCATGCTTAAGTAAATGCAATGCAAGGGGAGGCATCTTACTTCATAGTTTGAAGATTCAACTTTTAATAACTGAATGGAGAAAGCAATAAACATATCAACTGATTCAATGAACACTTACCAGTAGCATATGTAATTTTAATTGAAATCAATAATCATAATGGTAGAATAGCTACCAAACCACTTGAAGCACGTTACTTCAGTTAGCAAATAACCGTATCTATTAAATATCCTTTACATGACGGAAAATCGACCTTAGTCATGCAAAGCAGTATTTGTGTAAGCAGGAAAATCACTTTCCATACATGTATTCATGTGCACATATATATATATGCGCACATACACATATGTATGTATATAAGGAGCAAACTGGGATTCTTGGAGAACAAAAGCAAAGTTCAGAATTGCCTGCCGAATGTCACATTCGATTAATGTTTGATGATTGCCTTCCGATAGCGTTTCAATTGATGTCAGTTGTCAACATAATTAATTGCGTGTACACCTTTGCAAACACACGCACATATGGCTCGAAATTGAGGTGAGAAAGAGACTCGATTGACAGTGGCAAACTGCAAAGGAAATATGAACACTGAGAGAAAAGCTGGTGCCATAATTGCAACCATTTAAATGGTATAACTTCAGTTAGCTAAATACATGATCACTTATTTCATTTAGATTCGTTGATAACAAAAGTAAAACAATATGTGGTACAAATGTATCAATGTAGAACACATTGATTTCTCTATGTGCATTGATCTCTGCTACCCCTTACAGTTTCTCGGGCTAACTAAACTCGGCTTCGAATCAATCAAGGCTAAAACCTGGCCACACACACACATCAACGTCCGCAGAGCCATCGTTTCAGATTTCATAGGAAAATGCTTTTGGGTGGGAAACGCAACGGCAACAGTAATATCATGTAGATGGAGGAAGGGGATAAGAAAAGACCGTAACGAAAATGGAAGTCAATTTATTAACTAAAAAAAGAAGTCATGGAAAACTGGACAACCGAAAGAGACCGCCTGTGTGCTTGTGTGTGTGTGTGTGTGTGTGTGTTTATGGAAAGGGTGTGCGTTTGTCGGCAAATTTTTTGTTTTGTCTGCCCTGCCGTTGGGTTGTCAACGTTAATTAATCAATCATTCTACGAAATCTTGACTTGTACATTAATCATTTAAAATCACAAACTTTAAATTGGGATGCGGGGAAAACAGAATGTTTTGGGGAAACACTCAACTTTTGCGAAAATCAAATTGCCTGGAAAAAGGGTGAAAAGGTGGAGAATATGTTGAATATGAAATTTGCTAGACAGAAAGAGCCCTATCTCTGTTTGGCTTGTTTTTGTTTGGTATTCTTTACTTGATTTTATACCCGGCACACGAACATTACGAAGGGTATATTGTTTTTGCATAAGAGCAGAGAACTCATAACTGATCATTAAAATCAATCCGATTAAACCTCGATTATAAAAAGTAATCAGTAATCAGTAATCAAAGTAAAGAAACTTGTTAGGTCTGCTCTAAAAATCATGACAAGTTCTTCAAAATTTAGTGGTAGTAAAATGTGCTCCTCTAAATCTAAATGGCTTTGTTCAAAATTCCGAATGCACTTTTTATACTTTTGCCATTACGTTTTTAGTGAGAGAAGATTCTAAAAGAACTGCGTTTGCAAACTGTCAGTAACTAGCGGGTATCTGCTTCGTCTAAGCTGCGTCTGGAAGCTTTCATTCTTGTTTTTTATGATTATTATTCTTTTTTGCCACTCAACACGTTTTCTGGTTCTTTCTTTAGGTGTATGGGTGTGTGCTTGAGCATGCGGCCGCACTTGTGCCACGTACAACAAGAACAAGAACAACAACCAATACCAGCGAGGAAAGTTCATTTGAATGCTTTTCTTTTATGCCCCGCGAGATACACAAAATAATCACACAACAATTTTTGTTCCTGCCACTCGAGTACATTCTTTAAAATTGTTTTCCAACAGTTTCGCCCCCAAAAAATAAAACCTACGAAAGGATTAATGGGGAAAATAACTCCTTGATCTCACAGCAAGATTTCCACTTGGTTTTAATTGGGCCTTTTTAATGGGAACCTGCAGCCACTTGATTCATTACATATTTATGGCCGGACTCCTTATACTCTTGTGCATTTGCATTTCCAAGCAAATGAATTCAGCTAAAAGATTGGCATAGGAAATTTCCATTTCCAAGATTGTCAATTTATGGGGCAGTTGGGAGGTGCGAACGGAGCTTGAGCAACAATGATCGAAATGTCAATACACTTTTCTCACTTATTATGTGAGTATATTTTGTTATCGTTATTTGTGCGTACTTTGCAGGCATAATATTATAATAAAAATATTAGAGTGAAGCACGTGGAATTTACTGTTCATTACTTTATTGAGTCGTTGGAATGTTCAGACATTGATGGAGATATCTAATTCACTGTTATGACCTTAATTATCCATATGTTTGCCTAGTCTAAAATTTAGTCTGTTTAGTACTGATATGCTACAAAGTAATAAAAAAGTTTGGATTAATCATTTTTTTAAATTTTGTTTTAAATTAGTTAGTTCTACATAATATAAAACTTAATATTTTATATTAATCCACATTTAGTTTGTTTTTGCATTGTATGTGACTAACAGCAATTAGTAAATATTAATAAAAGGTTTGATGATAATTGAATTACAATATTTCTGTGCAGGATAAAGATATCTGCTAGATACTGCACTCCCATAGATACATTCGCATCACTCATGGAGTTTTTGGATGGTCAGGGGCTTACGTTGGTTTTGTAGGGCGCTAGTGGTGGTGGAGGGGGTGGCTGATGCTGCGCTATTGTTGCTGTTGTTGCTCGCTTTTGTCGACGACTGCCGTCCGAGCGGCCTGCATGTGTCACACTGTACACACTGTACATCGCTCTCTTTGTTGCATGGGTATTGGTAGTGCAACGACCTGTGACAAAAAGCCAACAACAACGTAGGCAGCGGCAGCGCAGGAACATCAGCAGCGGCAGCAGCAACAATAGCAGCAACAACAGCAGCCCCAACAACAACAACAACAGCAGCAAGAAGAGACCACAGGAACTACAGCAACAACAATAACAACGTGTGACGCAGGGATGTTGTTACGTGCAGAGAGAACAAAAGAGAGAGAGCGAGACACGGCGCGAACAGAGCGAGAGAGACCGCGTTTTGGGGTACAGCTGTTAACGAAACTCCCACGCTGCCGCCTCTGTTGCTGCGCAGCTGCTGCGCTGCCGGCGTCGCTGTTTTGTTGGACATTTTTGTGCGGCTTCCCTTCGATTTTTGTTGCTGTCATCGGTTTTTTAAAAAATGGGGTCGAACTTCTTTAGCTAAAAACGAATATATTGGCACACAAGGATCACTGTTTTCTAACCTAAACACTGACGAATTTGAATATAATTTGATACACAAATCAGACTTTGAAAACTAGGTATTGCCTAAATGGTGAAATATGTAAGGAACTAAAGCTTGTAGCTAGCAATTAATGAAGTTTTTCGGTATCAATATGTAATTGGTATTACCATTAAACATTTTGATCCTTATGCACGCCGTAATCTTGAAAGGAAGTTATAATTAGGGATTACTCACAGATATTTCGTCATGTATCTGATTTTATAAGATAAGATTAAAGTAATTTCTTTTCATTTTAAAGCTAATACAAACACTAAATTGTATTGAAACTTTCATTCCTTTACGTCAAATATTTTATACATACGTGTAAGATGTTAGGATAGATATTTGAATCGTTTATGGCATATAATTTTGCAATACCTTGGCTTAGACTGTTCTTCTTCGACAAGTCTTACTGTATTTCTGTGCATCTTCCTCTTGCCTTTGCTGCGTTTAATTTGTTTGCGCTTACAAGCCTGGAGCGTTTTTGGTTGCATCTACTAAGTAACTGGGGAAAATAGAGAAAATGAAAAATACTAGAAAAATGGGAGAGAAATGTTTTCCCTGAAATTGCTTTTGTTGTGTACACAAGACCAAGGGAAAACAGGTTGCCAAGAAGAAAGAGATGGGAAATGCTGAGCGGGAGGGCGATATGAAGCTGCATGCTGATGGACTGAACTTCATTAATTAGCCTCGTGAAATGCGCCTGCTAAACACGCTTTAATTACTGGGTCAAACATTGTATCTGTGTGTTTGCATCTTGTATCTCAGCGGTTGTGTGTCTGTGTGTGTGTGTGTGCATTTCCGGGCACTCGAACATCTCGTTTAGTTCCAATTTGTTCAAATATAAACGCCACTCGCAGCATGAATTAATTAACGTTAATCAACTTTCGCGCCCATGAAAACAGAATAAATAGAAAACTAGAAAATGTTTTGTGGGCACGAGACTGTCTAAATGGCATTTCGTACTTGGAAAATCATCTTAAACATGTATTAGTAAGAGTGGGATTGGCCATATTTATTAATTAATTAATACGTTGGATGTTCTCTTTAAGCTCAAAGTTGTGAAAAGAAAATAATGAAAGTACGAAATTATTGTCTAAAAAGGAAATGCAATGGTATAATGTTAATTATAAGCATTTTTTTATGTGGAAATCTTTTACAGTTGGTATTTTGAATGCTATTTATGAAAACTAGTGGATGTAACTTTTCAAGCTATTCCACCAGTTAAATGTTATAATTTTATTTGTTTTCAGCTCATCGCTTGGCGACAATTTCATGGCTTTCAGCCATCGTCACGTGTAGCTCATAAATATTTAAGCGCAATATAAAAGGGGATTTGGGGAGTGGTGAGGGGGCAGATGGGCTAAAGCAGAGACCGGACCCCGTTTAATTTTTTATTTGTTTCCTTTTTTTTATAGTTTTCCGCGCGCTGTTTGTTAATTTAGCAAAAAGCATTGCGAAACGACTGACAATTTAAGACTTCATTAGCAGGCCAGGCGAATGAGGGGTTAATTCTGGGGCACAGAGTGAAGGGACGGAGTGGTAGGGATGGAACCGGAAGAGCAATTGTGGGTTCGACTTGGAGGATACGAGCGACAGGCTATGTTTTTCTTTCTGCCTCGTTCCGCACTGAGTCCTTTCGCGGATTACTCGCACCTGCCCAGGCACATTTACATTTAAGTACCAACATACAAAAATGTATGTTTGCCAAAGTGCTCAAGAGCACTTCAAGATATGGCATATCCTTGCGAAAAACCGGAATTCTACTGCGGACGCCTACTCTTGATACTTTGTAGATAACTGATCAAAGTAAAAGCATTTCGTTTTATTGCACAGCATTTTCAAGCACTTTAGAAAATAATGCAAAGGCTTCAAGGGCTGACACCCAATAATCGAGTTTATATATACATATATGTATTTACTTTTTAACCCCATAAACGTATTGAATAATTTTGAAACGTTCGAAAAGCGGTACGCTCTTCGGAAATCGTGCGGCATTAAAACACAGAAATAGAAAATTAATTAAAGTTGGCAGGCAGTCAGGCATTTATTCATTGTCCTATTCATTTTATGGGTTTTCCGTCCTTTCCGCCCGTGGAAAGTCACCCCTGGCGAGCTGAAGACTCGAGCGGCAGAAAGCAGAAGAGCCTCAGCGAGTGGTTGCCCGTTAAATTGTTGTACAACATGGGTTAAATGGGCGCAGGCAGATGTGCGGAGACGGGTTCCAGCGAGTCGAGAGGAATGCGTCCCTATATGAAACATAGCTGGGCAAACACAAATTCAAAGCACCAACCATCGAGAACTACTGGAACTGTGTGCCATAAGCAGTTTAGCAATTAATTCGCAGTGTCCACGTTCCCATTTGATAACAACATAATAACCCCATTGATAACCCTCTTATCAAATTATAATTTTAAGTCAGCACATAGCTTCCGCAAACATTGAACATTTTTCTTGTTTAAACAGAGCCGTAATCATAGTAAACTCTTTAGTTATTGAAGATTATATATTGTACTTTGAATTTGGATTTCACTGCTTAGTTTTAGGATCCGAATGTATCTGTGGAGCTAGAAGCCACATGAATCCTTAGTATGCTTTGAAGTATCTTAGGTGTTCAGTAACTCCCCGGCATGTTCGAGAAATCGCTCAGTTTTAGTTGGGGCTCTGGGAGATTGGGAGCGCAGAAGGAGTAGCCATTCAGTGGTCTCCTCTTTTTCCTCGACTACTTTTTGTGCTAGTTTGAGCAACCGGTTCCATTGCCGTAGTGGCTTGTATTTCGTATTGTGTTGTTGCCTTATTGCGAATTTTCCTTGTTCATGAGAGTGTGCATGTATGTGTGTATGTGTGTGTGTGTTGTGTGTTGTGTATCCCGTTGGTGGGGCACTTGCCACTTTAGCATTTTACCACTGTACCAGCGGGCTGGATTTTCTGAGCGCCGCATCGCTGGTGGCATGGAACAACAACAGTGGCGCCCTCTGCAATGTTGCAGCAGCATCGACGATAATGTTGCATGTTGCAGCTGTTGCAAGATACCCCAACACCTCCACTCAGCCCCACCATGCCTTACTCTACAAAATATCGCACGACATCTGTTTCGGGACCTGTTGTTGCTGCGATTGCTGTTTGATGTTGCTGGAGGCGAAGTTTCTGTTGCTGTTGCTGCTGCTGATGTGTTGCTGTTGTTGCTGCAGCTGCAGCTGGCCAACAATTTGCATCTACTTGTGGGATTTCCTTGATTTTTATTTATATATCATGGCAAATGCTTGCGGTTTCGCCCTGCGTGTGAACCAAAATCCTGCAATTGAATGTGTTATCTTCTTTTCGAAATGATATAGAATCAGAATTTAGCTGAGCAAAGTAAAGCCAGAGATGCTATTTCCGGTTATATGGAGCTGGTTGTGTAAATGAAATAGTTTCGCACATTTACTTATCAATTTGTTCATTTTGGGTCGTATTTCATTTCAAGCACGTTTAAAGATTATATGCTGGCCTAAGATTATATTACTATTAAATTATAAGAAACTTGAAGCTTAAACTTATAGAGAACGAGTACAAATAATCTAAATTAGCGTAAGTAATAATAATAAAATACAGTATACAGTATTGCTTATTTTGTGTTCTTAATAAGAACCCTAATTAATATTTAATAACTTTAACAGCTTGACCATAAATCGGTAAAATTGCGCAATTTATGAGAAAGCCAATAGCTAATACGATAACATTTGGATAAATATAGTACACGATTGGAGTTTTCCACAAGGCGCATGTGCGGAGACAATCAAGTTAATTGCACAGAGATGTTGGTTCTCTACTTTCCACCCAAGCACCACCCCCTTTTCGAATATCTACCCCTCCGCACCGCACCGCCCCGCCCCTGCAAAAGAAGCATATTCCATCTACTTTTCTCGGGCGCTTTCTGCGGTTTGGCTTCAAAATTTTCCTCGATTTTCCCTCAGTCAGCCGCTCGCCTTTGTCCCGGCCGGATGGCTTGGATTTTGGCCCGGACATCCAGGGGGGCGGCACTCCGAATTTCGGGGGCGTGGCTCTGGGCGGATAAATTTGTGCGAGCTGTGTGCTGGCCCGGCTATTCGATGGTTTTTGGCTCGAAAAGCGGATCTTTCTCGCAATTCGGATTAGGCGCCCAGCGCTGCCGAGCCATAGAGGCATAGAGAAAATGAGCTTTTCCAGGCCAGCCAGGCGAAAAGTGGAAAGTCCGCCTTGGCTTTTCAGCCCCAGCTTGGCTTTGCTTTCTCCGGCTGCTTGCAGCCTGTTAGTTTCCGATAAAATTGACTTTTTGTCGCCGCCGTCGTTTGTCGTTCTCTTTGTGTTGCGTTTGTCGTTAGTCGTTGGTTGTTAGTAACTTGGCTAGTTAGTTGGCTTGTCGCTTTCGTCACTGGAGGCGGCACCATTTTGTTTGGCGTCGTTTTCTCATGGGCCAACAGACGTTTCAGCCAGCAGACGACTTTCAGCCATCTTCGCCGCTTCTCCATTTGCAATAAAATGTATCTTCTCGCCGGTCGTCGCGTTTTAAACCGCATTTTTTTCGGTTTGCGATTGGAAACGCGAGCGGTTTTTGCAGCTAACAAATTTATTTATTAATTCCAATGCTGACGGGCGTTTTATGATCAGATAATCAAATATAATAGTACTGCATGGAATTATAAAAGCAGCTTTCGATATTTACGTAAATTTATTATTAAAATGCAAATGCCATAAATATTAATACTATTTGTGGCTAGATGTGGAAAGAATTGTATTGTTCCTAGTTTGGTTATTTTCTTGTTTATTTCTATTGATAAATAAATATACAACGCAGCCCCAACTCCACCAATAATACTTTTGTTTAAGATACATGATTACTTCTCTTGTTTGAATAATTAAAATATGTTTAATAATTCCTTATGGTTATTATTATATTTCATAAAAATGCTATTGTGAATCAAGTTTGAATTCCAATTTCTATGTACAAATAGTTTTCTGTGGAGCTCACAGCATATTCTCACACACACACAGACGCACACTTGCGCATGCAGACAAAATAAAATAGTTCGCTCGCTCTCTTCGCTCTTCCTCTCGCAGGCAGTACCGTTTTGAGCACTAACAGCGGCGGCTAAAAACGCACCGGAATCGAGCTGCTGCCGCCGCTGGGCGCCTGTTCGTTTTTGCGATAGACGCGCGACGTAAGTCGCCGCCGTTTCACTTCTGGCTCTGTTTCGGATTCAATGCGATTCCGCATCAAATGCCGCACGCTGTTTTTCGGTTTTGGGCGCTGCGAGAAACGCGAGACGGACTACCGTCCGTTTCTGTCGCGTTTCTGTCGTCGCCGGCGATTTTTTTAATTCGCGCCGATTTTGCAATGTTTTCGTGTCCGCCGGTCGATGTTAAAGTCCCACGGAAGCTTTAACAGGGGAGTCTCGTGTTTTTCTCTCTCACTGTAAAACTGTTACTGTTTCTGTGTGTGTATACAAATGTAGTAGCTCTCTTTTGTTGGCGCTCTATTTGGAATTGAGATCATTGGGTAAAAATCTGTGAGATAAAATTGTACTGGCTTTAGTTTCCAAATTGAGGAGCATTATATGCTGAAGATGACTTAGTATAATTTAATGAAATTAGAAAAAAAATTTTTGAGATCTAATGTAATATGTTTTCGTTAGAATACTTGGTAATATTTTTATAAAAATGTACAATACTTCTTTAAAATGTTTTTTTCATATGATATTTGCGTTCCACTGTACCTAGAAATATGTTGCTGTGACACCGAATCACTTCGCAGTTTTTCCCCATAAGTTATCTTACTCGCCTTAAATCGTAATAAAATGTTAATGTCGAGGCATTAACAAAAATAATCATAAGGTTCATAAAGTTGTTGCTTCTCAAGAAAGTGCTTTCTCTTGATTGCTCTTATCGGTTTTCTTCTGCGCTCCCAACGAAAATGATTTACCGCAACTCGCGGCCGGCAAATTAATGATGTCCCAAGAATGCCTTTATTAAACAATTCCAATCCCCTTTTGATAATTTTACTTGTTTCCTCAAGACCTCTTTACTCTTATCTTGCTATCACTTGAGGATTTGATTTCATATGAAACGGATTTTATTTTATATTTAAGTTTAAAGCTAAGCCCAGTCATGACATAAAAATTAAATATTTATATATTATATTATATATTTCTTAAAAAAACCCATTGATTCATTTGGAACTTAAGAACATTTGAGCTTGTTTCCGCTGATTTCAATTTTCTGTAAATGAGAAGCGTTTCGTGATTACGTGTGTTTTCGTCTTATTTAGCTGTTTTTCCGTTCTATATGACACCTACCTCAATGGGTTAACGGAGTTTTGTTTTTTAATTAAGCCCAGTAGCGATAACAATAGCAACATTAGCAAAGAATAGCAAACAAATCGCTCTTCTATAAATCGCTGACCTTTTTTTTCTTCCGAGTGTCGTGAGATTTCGTCGTTGCTCTTTCACTCAGTTACTCTATCACTCAATTGCGCTCACTCGTTTACAACATTGTTCTGTACACTCCATAACATAACTTACTTTCTCGCGCAGTGGCCACTCTCACCTGCTGAGAGGCAACAGCCCTGCTGTCTCGCTCATTCGCACTCGCCAGTTGCCTTCTCGCTCCCCCAGCCACCCACTCTCCCATCCGGCCGCTTTCTCCTTCTGCATTTGCTGTTCGCCTGCTATTCGGTTCGGCCGAACCGCCGTTCGCTTGTATGCGAGTGGATTATTGTTTTTGTTTCGAACGCGAGTAAAATCGCGCTGGCGTTTCCAAAGGTTCCCGATTTTTCGACTTGAACTGACGGCCCAAAACCAGTTTCCATTGCAGGCGAGGAGTTTGGGCTTTAGGGTCTTGGCTTAGCCTTCTCATCTCGCCTCTTGTTTACAGCTTAATTTGCCTGCACCACCCCGATGGTTCCACCCCCTTTCATCCACGTGCCGCTCAGCCTATACAGGCAGACTTCCATAAGTGGGACACCGGGAAAAACTTCTATTGTATTTAATTGAAAACTCAAAACTTAGGTACATCAAAATATCATTTCGATTTCTTATGACTAGAATAATTATTTAAAAACTTTTTAAAATACGATATTGTATATTTATATTGCTTTAAGTTATATAAAAAGGCTTAAAGGCTTATTTAAAAAATTTGCTGAGTTAGTCCTAAAGAAGGAATGTTTTAAAATCTTGATGTTAAAGATAAGATTACAAAAACTGATAAGAAAAATAATTTAATATGGCTCTCCTGTATTGCCCATCAGTCATAAGTTGGCAAAGGTTTTATGCTCATTTGCTGCGCCCCTGCAACATCCAAAGTTCGTCGTCGGCTGTCGTTCGCCGTGGTGGTGGGGCCCATGTATGTAGCTCCACTCGGCGCACTCGGCACCACCGATTTCTCGGCACTGTCCAAGCCCACAGCCAAGCCAAGCAAGCCATCCATCGAAAGCACCACCGAGCTCCAACCGCTCGCCGTGTGCCAAACGCTCCGTCCATCAGTCATTCATTCAACCGCCAGACGCGGCGCAGGCCAGTTGAGTTTGTTGTCAGTCTCTCAATCCCGATTCCGATTCCGATTCCGATTTGACGTCGATTCCATTTGGCTTTGTTTTGTTCTGTTCTGTTCTGTTCTCTGTTTCTCGCTTTTTCGAGACACGCGAATGCGAATGCGAATGTGTATAAGAAAACGCGCAACGGCCGCTCGCGTTTTGCCAGCGATTATTGGCTTTAATCAGCTTTGCCTGATTCACTGAGCAAAAAGACGTTCAAAATTACGTACAGAACAAAGTTAGCTTATGTAGACAAATATGGGCCAACCCTAATAGGATGATCTCTATACAAGAATCACTTAATGTGAAAAAACGACTTCTCAGATACTTTTCTTAACAACTGAAATAGAAGGATAAGAAAACGAACTACAATTTTGCCTCTTGAAATTCGTCTTAAGAACCCTTATGAGGAATTTTCGTCTCTGAAAGTTCAGCTTATTCTAAAAACCTTTTATAATTGTTTTTTAAATGTTGAAATGAAACTTTCTTAGTGGAAGATAGAATTTTTTCAACTGTATGCTTGCATTGTTTTTATCAGTTCTGGAAAAGTGTGTACTTTGTTTTTAATTTGTTGTGGTTTCCCTTATAAGGTACTATTGTACTCGTATTGACATTACGTTTATACTCACTCTTTCTTTCTTTTTATTGTTCTCTCTTTCCGGTTCTTATCAATCGTTTCGTACGTATTTAGTTTAGCTTCCAACTGATCTACAATCGCCTAAATTCGAGTAGAAATGCGATTGCTGCATAGCGTAAATATGACCTTGGAACAGATAACCAAGGCGTTTTAAAGCAGAATCTATTCATTTTTTATAGAGTTTTGAACTATTCGTACATTAGTATAAATAATGACTTGTGCTCGGGAGATAAAGCAATACTCTTACTTTCGGCTAAATATACAGAGAATCCAACATAAAGCTAAAGCTTTGCTTCTCTTTCTTTTCGCAGGACTTGCCACAGGATGTGGGCTTCGCTTACTTGTGGCTGCTTTCACCTGCCGCAGCAGCGAAATTCCTAACACCTCTCCGCGTGGAATAGGCATTTCCGGTCGTGCAGCGCGGAAACAGCAGCAGCAGCAGCAGCAATCAGAAGCGCTGCCAGCAACGTCAGACGATATCAGATATAGACAAGCTATATACACACATATATATTTATTCGCCGCCGCTGTCGCCGCCTTGTTCTTCGCGATTTCGTCGCCGTCAGCGTTCGTCGCCGACTGAGACGAAAGCTGCGAAGCAACGAGCGCCAGCGAAAGCCTCACCACGGACGCATTTATGGATGCGGGCGGCCTACCAGTTTTCCAGAGCGCCAGCCAAGCAGCCGCCGTCGCCCAGCAACAGCAACAGCAGCAGCAACAACAGCAGCAGCAGCAGCAGCAACATTTGAATCTCCAGTTGCACCAGCAACACTTGGGCCTCCATCTGCAGCAGCAACAGCAGCTGCAACTGCAACAGCAGCAGCACAATGCCCAGGCGCAGCAGCAGCAGCAGATCCAAGTGCAGCAGCAGCAACAACAGCAGCAGCAGCAGCAGCCACAACACTCGCCCTACAATGCCAACCTGGGAGCAACAGGCGGCATTGCTGGAATCACTGGCGGCAACGGAGCTGGCGGCCCTGCGAATACAGGAGCGATTTCCAACGCTCCGGGCGACACTATGCCCGCCAAGCGGATGCCGGGCGTCGATCGGCTGCGACGCCGCATGGAGAACTACCGCCGCCGGCAGACGGACTGCGTGCCACGCTATGAGCAGGCCTTCAACACCGTTTGCGAGCAGCAGAACCAGGAGACCACCGTCCTCCAGAAGCGCTTCCTCGAGAGCAAGAACAAGCGGGCGGCCAAGAAGACCGACAAGAAGCTGCCAGATCCCTCGCAGCAGCATCAGCAGCAGCAGCATCAGCAGCAGCATCAACAGCATCAGCAGCAGCAGCAGCATCAGCAGCAGCAGCATCAGCAGCACCAGCAACACCAGCAGGCCCAGACCATGTTAGCCGGACAGCTGCAGAGCAGTGTTCATGTGGTGAGTGTCCTTACTTTTAGGCTCGTACTTACTTTTGGGTATAAACGATTCCGGGTATTGTATTTCACATCCTTGAAATACTTCCTATGACTTCACTGCCTTGAAATTAAAATACTAGGTTACAACAAGTCAATTACAGGGGGCACAAAAGTTTATAAAATCATGGTGAAAATAGGGGAGGTAGAAAATAAAATCTACATTGATTCTAGTTTACCATCTTTTTTTTTAATTCATTTGCTGTGCAAAAGGTTAAAAGCTTGAATTTCAATAAATCGGTAATATTAAATGGATAATAACAGTGATTTATAAAGAGTGTAAAATGAAACAATAGGTTTATGGAAAAAAGGTCAGGAATGTGAATCCCATAATTTCAAAGTATATAAATGCGTAAATAGGGAGAAATTGTTAACATTCAATGATTACTATTTAAGCATATAATCCTAATTTAATCCTTTAAAGAAATACACCGCAATATACCCATCAAATTGTGATTCACATCTCATACTGTTTGATGGACATATCGGTCGCCCTCGCAAGATGAGATTGTGAAATGGATTCCGAATTTCATTGGCGTTTCAAAAGAGCTTGGGATTATCGCGGCGAATGTGGATGCAAATCGCATCCAGCAGATACGCGGCTATGGGTATCTCATCAATGCACAGTTGCCTCACATTAGAGCTGGTGCAGTCCGCGGTCTCAAAAGAGCAGCGAAATAAATACGAAGCCAGCAATCCAAGCGGAGAATGCACGTACATATATACACAAAATAATAATGAGGTCAGCGATTTTTTGTTGTGGTGTTTTTCTTTTTTGTTGCTGTTGCTGTTGTTGTTGTTGTTGTTGTTGTATTTTTGTGTGCGAGTGTGCTGGTTTTTTTTTTTTGTTGTACTCTTTCGGTTTCAGTTCAGTTTCACTCACACACAGCTCGCATTGGAACTGCGCCGCCAACTTGTAGCTACAAGATACATTCGCTGTAGCTACAAGCAATTGTAGGTACTACTTAGCTGACTTTTTGACGTTCCTTTGGCTGCATTTGAAAATACCTTGAACAGCACAGCAGCAGTATCAACAGTAGCAGCACCGCAAAAAAGTTGTACACTTATACAAGTGTATGCCTTTTGCGAATGAAAAGATTTTTTTTCTGAGTGAGTGATGCAAGTCGCGATTCTCGACGGCCTCTGGCTTATATAATTGTTAGTTCTGTCGACAATCCGTCAAGCGACCCCATCACAGCTTGTAATTACCACAGGCAGCTCGAACTCGAGATACTGATTCTGATTCAGTATCCGTCTCGGAGTTTCTATTTCTTTTATCTGGGCGATTTGAACGCGGAACGTGAGCTATTCCTCTACCGAGATCTGTTCAGTTCAGTTCAGTTCAGTTCAGTTAAGTTCGGTACGGTTCGGCGTGGATTGGAGTGGAAAAGTTTTTCCGCATCCGCCTGGCCAAGTCATTTGTGTCGTTTCGCACTACTACTGTGCAGTGCGGAGCCCCTCAGTTTCCCATCAGCACGTAATTATTCATCGCTGACTGGTAGTTGCTGATGATTTGTCCCCCCTTCACTTGAATTCTTTTCACATGCAAAAAGTGGATTTGGCTCGGCCCGCGGCTAAGGATGAGGATGCTTCAACATAGCTGCGGTCTTGCAGGGAAAACATTTGTAGCAAACATTAAGTCATCCAGAATGTTGCCATCTAATTAAGTTATTAAATGCAGACATATTTGGCTTCCGCATTTGTGTGCAATCAAAATGATGCTGATGCATTGATAGAAATATTTTGCAGTCTCTCAGTCGTGACTATTTCCTAATTTACTGCCAAAGTTGTGCCATCTTGTACAGATTTTACTGTTTTGTCGATTGCAAAGCATCCATACCGATATAACCTCCTGCAAACATTGGTATGATTTAATTGCTTTCTGATTTCGCCGTTGGCCACTCATTCGTTCCTTTGGCATCTCGCCAGCGAATTAATGATCGATCAATTGGACAGGGAGCGGTTAATCTAAGTTCGCTTTTCACTTTTCATTTCTTTTATTTCGCTGCTCTTACGGTCTTGGAAAACTTTTACTGATTGTTGCCGCCGCCTGCGGTGGCCGGTGAAAAGCGCTGCAAATTGCGGCCGCTTGTAGCCGGTGCAACATGCAAAACAAGAAAGCAACATCGCCACCAGCAACAACAACAACGCCAAGTCCAACATACTCGCATTGTTTATAATGCGTTGTTGTTTGCGCTTTTATTTTATTTGGGAAAGTCGCGTGTTGCAGTTTCTTCTTCAGCTTCTGCTGGCTGCACTTTTTCCCCACCTCGCAATATAACATTTTTCTTTCTACTTTGTTGTGTTGCACTCATTGTTGCCAATTTTCACTTCACTTTGGGTCGTGTGGCATTTTCTGACAGCCGTCAGTCAGTCAGTCAAAGTCTCGAAGCGCAGTCAACAAAACAAAAGTTGCATGAGCGATCTGCCCCGCCCACTTTCTGCCTCCCAGCGCCACCGCACCGATTTTCCCGCTTTTCCGCCTCAACTCAACTCCACGCGCAGATTGTTGTTTGTTTCAAGTGCCTCTGCTGCTGCTGCTGCTGCTGCTTTGTTGTTGTTGTTGTTGATGTTTTCGTTGCTGTTGCATCTTGATTGACAAGTGACAACATATTATTGGCGTATCGTTGCAAGCTTAGATTATTTGTTGCTCTTCTTGTTGTTGGGTTGTTGTGGTTGCACTGGCATTGTTTATCGCTCGTTCAGAAGGAAAACGCCTCCGCCTCCGCCTCCGGCCGTGGGCGTGGCCCAAAAAGTTGCTTACATTACGGCGAGCAGGCTAATTTATATAAATAGTAGAGGTAGTTAAGGTGAAATTCTACAACAAACAATGAGAAAATCCAGCTGAAATTCTATAGGAGTTCAGGTTTATTTGTCGCTTTAAATAGTAATTTACTAGGTACTCTACATCGTGTGAAAGCAACAAGATTTTAGAACAGATTTATTATCGCATATAAATTTAGCTTTTAGTTGATTTTTCAAGTGCAAGTTCTAATCCCATTTAAAATATTTGTAGAATAAGCTATAAATACTTGAACGAAACACCTGAATACGTTTGGTTGTAAGTTTAAGAAACACTACATTCATTGTCCTGGCACAATGTTTTATTTATTACACATTATTCGAAACTTTTTGCCAGGCTTTCTTGTTCAACTTGTTGAAAATGTATGTATTTCAAACATTTTACACATTTTTGTTAAATGCATCATTTATCTTCGCCTTGCCATCGAACTCTCAGGGCCAGACCGAAAATTGCCACACCGCCCACTGGAGTTTTCCCACATCCCCCCCTTGGCCGACCACCCGCCGCCCATGTCTTCGGCCAGGGGATTCACCTAACAGTCTGCACCCCTTGCGTGCTCTGTCTTTTGGCCTAACGAAGATATGGAGGGGCTTGAGTGGGTTCAGCAAAAAAAAAGATATATATACATATATAAGGAAGAAAAGGGGGGCTGTAAGTCGCAAAAAGCAGGGGCGTGCAAAGTGAAAAGGGGGAAAAGGCGGACAGCGTGGCTTCAACAAAATCGATTCCATTTCTATGGGAAATGGTAGAAGGCAAACAGCCGAAAAAAGCAAAGGAAACGAATTGCAGACGGAAAACTGAATGCGGCCTGCACTTGACTACAGATGAGGGGGAAGGGGGGGCATGTATGGGGGGATATATGGATACATGGATTGATATATGCAGTATATGCGGTATATAACAAATGATGTGCGGGATACATATATACATATATAGCAGCCGGCATAAATTATTGCCGCGCTTTCTGGCATAATATTGTTGCAAAAGGCAATGCAATTTCTTCGATTATTTCTTATCATTTATTGCATCATCTTGGTAATGAATCGCAGCTCAGCCAAGACTTTTAAAATGAATGGCTTTCTCAGAGCTGTGTCCTTTCTTAAATGCTTAATAAAGTATGTTTAATATTATCATTTCATGCATTTCTGCCATATTTAGGTTTCATTTCAAATTTTAATTTGCTAGATCATTTTGTTTGCCCTCCTAGTAAAATCATATGGGATTTCTGATGTATTAAAAAAATATACTTCTTAGTACTTCCAACTCCGTTACATTTTAATAATATTTTTGAAAATACTTTTTAACCAACACAAGAAGGATTTTGTCCACTGTGCTTTTAGCACAATGGGCCAAATTGCGTGTTTGTCACGCATTGCTCATTTCCACTGAAGTTAGAAGTTGTGGTGGATTACAAATGCACCTAAAAGGCTTCTTTTCTGTGCGTGATATCCTTGTGCCTTCCACTGGCATTCAAAAATAAGGCCGCATGAAAAGGAGGAAGTTTGGAGGACCAGTTGCCCCGCCCACACACATGCACTGCACACCTATGTACACATATATTCACAATGAATTTTGCATCTTTTATTTATTATGTTTGGCAAATTTCATTGCATATTAAAAATGCAATTTTCCACAAGAAGAGGAGCTTTTCCATCGCCATCCTGCCTTCCTGCCATCCTGCCATCCGACCATCCGGCCGTTTATCCTTTTGCCATCCTTCGAGTTTTCGAGTTTTCGGGCCGTCAAAGCTCCTTTGGCCCTGCGAGCTTTAAGTTCTTGAGTCTGGCTTTTGTCAATTGTCTTAAACATTTTAATTGCTTTACGTTTGTCGTCGCAAAGCTGTTGTTGTTGTTGCTGTTGTTGTTGTTGTTGCCAGGACAAAAATAATAAACAAGAGAAAGGCGTAACAGAAAATGATGAAATGTTTGCGGAGGTGTGTGAGTGTGTGAGTGAGTGAGTGAGTGAGTGTGTGTGCGGTTTGTCGAGTGGCTGGCTGTAGATTTTTAACCCTTAAATAATAATCGCCTGGTAATCGCACTTGTTTTTTTTTCTTCGTTTTTATTTAGGGATTTTCATTAAGGTGGCAGGGGTTACTCTTTCTCATTTTTGGCTTTTTTTTTTGCGAGCCATCCACACATCATCAGCAAAACAAACCAGGCGGAACTTCTTCCCCTTTTCGTCCTTTGCTTTTGCTGTTGCTCTTTCGCTTTGCCCTTTAAAATCGATAAACTCATTTTGAAGTTGTGCCCACACACACACACACACACACACACACACAAACACACACATATGCCCGCTAGGAAAACACACAGATACACACGCTACAACTTGGATACACTTTACTTACTTTTATTTTCAATGAGCCTACTTACAGCGCACACTTACAATTGCCCAGGATTATGAAGATTATTTTCATTCTGCGACATAAGTGTTCCATAAAGTATAGTGTATTTTGGCTAATTAATTTGATTTGAAAAGGATGGCAGTCAAAGAGATGTTGTATGTTCTCGATGAGCTGCAAATATTTGTGGTGTCTTCAGCACTTGAACACTTTTCACTTCAAATGACCAGCTCGTTTCGATGGGAATAGTTGAATAGTTAACCCTTGAATGACGCCAGTCCGGCGCCATTCTGGGCTTCCTTTATGCACTTTGGCATCCACATCCACATCCACTTCCATATCCATATCCACTTCCACATCCTCGTCCGCGTCCGCGTCCTCGTCCTCGTCCTCGTCCTGGTCCTCGCCGGCATCCCAAAGGATGTCGAGGTCCCCGGGCTTGCATTCAATTTGTGTGTCGATTACATGAAATGAGCTCCGGCCCGCTTGGCCGGGAAATGGAAAAGCTGATGAGGAGCGGGTTTTATATGCAAAATTAAGCCAAACACGGCTCGTGTGTCAAAGGCAAATGTGCTCGATTGATTTGTCCGGCCATAAAAACAGTCCAGGGAATGCAAATGGAGCTGGGAAATTCGTAATGGGTATGGTAATGATAATGGCATTTCGGAAAGATGATTTTCAAAGTTAGTTATGTTAATACGGCATCGCATTCAATCGGCTATTATATACCTACATTCTGAAAACAATAAAATTCACTCTAGTTACAAATTTAAGAGCATTAGCCTTCATAAATGATTAATGAGCTCATTTCATTGCATGTTGATAAATTAAAAAATGCCTTTTAAAATCACCCCTATGTGACAGTGCGCTTTAAAATGTATTAAGCTCTACCCTCACCGATTTGATTTATTATCTGTGCCACATTTTGCAATCGATTCCATTAAACTTTTCAAAATGATTGAGTCCGCTTGGGTTATTGATACTTATGGACATACTTCTGCAGCTTACCTAAATTTCATAGATTTATCGACTGCAATCTTATCCTCCTAATAAAGTTCGGTTCATCCCTAAAATCCGTATATTACACCAGATTTTTTCCATCACAGATTCGCTAACTTTCATCATGTTTGGCTCTTTCCGTTTTCCATAACCACCCTCCAAAATCAAAACCACCCCCACCCCCCGCTGCGTGGCTTGTGTCTATAACGTCCTGCCAATAACCATAACGATTATGTCCGTGCAACATGTGACATCAACAACATCATAACAGAGTCTAAAACGAAGCCAACACCATTGATTGCTCGATGTTTCTCCCTGCCAACCATTTTCATTTGCATTTTCTCCCCACACTTAACGTTCATGAGATTCCGTTTTCAGTTTTCCACCTGCAGTTTTCAATTTGCATGGAAAAACTGGCCAACCTTATACTCTAATGAGCTTCGTGTTAGTAGTGCGCCCTGCAATTCCGCAGAAACTCCATCTTCTGTGATGCCCACGCGGCGTATACTTAATATACGGCATATGGACAAATGCCTCTCGAAGTGATTAGTGTTTATGGCTAGCAGCGAGCAGCCCGAATCCCGGAACAATGCCACTTGACCAAATCCACGGGGGCAAACATACAACATAGGTTTACGAAGGGGTTTTTGGGGGGCACTTTACGGGGATTTGTAGAACAGCAATGGCCAGCAGCAGCCGCAGAAAAAAAAAACATTTTTCATTACTTTACTGGAGCGGAAATGGCAAATTAACTGCACAAATACACGGCCACGTGTGTGCGTGAAAGCGTATTTGTATGCTCATTTATTCATTACACTGCAGGCGCCCCTCACTTGACCCTCACCCCCTCCCCCCCCCCCCCCCCAGGCCACCCTTCTACCGCCATGCCCATCTGCAACCCCCTTTCACCCATCTTATTGACTTCAAATGCAAAAAGTCGCTTTTCAGGCAGGGACAAGGTTTACATAAGTGATGATATAGATTTCAGCAAGGGTACAGCACTCATTGTACTTTATATACATTGCATTATATGCATGTATTATATATCTGAGGAGTAGTAGTTGTAGTTGCAGTTGTAGTTGTGATGTGTTAGTTGTATTTAGATACTGTTGCTCTGTAAAGTTGTGTCCATCTTAATTTGATGAAAAAATACTATTGCTGTTTTAAATACTTAATTAATTTGCAATTTACATAAGTAGAATGATGATTAACAGTTGACAGATTTTTAAACTTAAATTTGCAAAGAAGCTCTAAACGCGCAGAAAATTAAGTTTGCACAAAAATCAACCAACAAAGGCACAACGTGAATAAATCGCATTTCAAACTGCGTATATCAGCAGACATAATGAGTGTTACACTTAAATGCGATAAACCATTTTCGCCATCACACTCAGTGTGAGTTTAATCGTTGCTCGTTGCGTCATTGAGTTGGCTTTTGTGTGCACTGTTGACGTTTTCAAATGTTAAAAATAAATGGGTATTTTACGAAAAACAAAGCGGCTGGCAAAAGACTAAAACCAAAAAGAAGGCGCAACGTCATCGTCATCAATGTCAGCAGTGACGAAATGTTTGCAAATAAACAAAACTCGCCTCCAACAAATAGAAATGTTAAATGAATCGTGGATGTGAGACAATGAGTGTCCATCCGACATGTGGAAAAAGTTTACGTCTGAGTGGGTTTTTTTTTACTTTCCCCCCTCCCCCCCCCCAATGCCGTAGTGATACATACACTGCGAGAAGCGAAATGCGCCGCCGCCGGAAGTTCAAAAGGTGACAATGAGACAACGAGGAAGGCACAGTCACTGGAACGACTAAAAAAAAGTGGGGTGATCAAAGGGTTGCCGAGGGTACTTCCAACTGGACAATTGGCGGCAGAATTCACTTGAAGCAATTAAATTTATGAGATTGTTGATTTTGTGCATTTGTGCGAAACTTTGTCGGCCGATGAAAGCCGAACAGCTGAGACAAAAGGCAAAAGACAAAAGTGTTGCACCCCCTTTTTCCCCAATTGATTTCATTCGATTCGATTTGATTTGATTTGAATTTTGTTTCACTTTTTGCAATCCACGTATATATAAGCGCACTCAGATAGCCTATAAAATATATCTTTGGTTCACATTTAAATCCGTAATTTCAATTCAACTTGTCGTGTTTACACACACAATGCATAATTTATAGAAATTTGTCTGCAGAGCGCAGTAGCGACATAACCGGAGCAGCGGAACAGAGATAGCCATAGCCGGGCAAGCGGGACAGAGAGTGCGGCCTCATATAACCTGAAGCATAGGAACGCACGGCGTGTGCACAGTGGATTAGAGAAGTTCGTATTGGGGCCAAACAGAAGCATATTGTATGGAATAGATTTTCTCGCAATTTAGAATTGCAAAATGAGTAGCCTGTTTGGTTTTGGAAAAAGTTTCGTTGCCTCTTAATCAGAATTCATGCAGTTCAAAATACTTGATTATCTTATATCGTAGCTTGAAATGGAACATTAATCATCCACTAATTGAGTGAATGTTCTTGTATATTCTAACACATGATTCACATGATTCACAGCACTCAATAGCAATTTCCTAAAACTCCCTATCCATATTATATGACTGTTCTTATTGTATCTGGGTATCTGGTGGCTTGCTTAATATTTAAAAGCACCTTTTTTTTTTTTGTTTGGGGTTGCAACCTTTTTGCGGATACTGTGTGTCCATGGGGGCACCGAGCAGTCGTGGCACGCAGTCTCTTTCAGTCAGTCAGTCGGCAATCAGCCCGCTCGGCTAGTCCCTTCGACGACCTCCTGCGAACCGGCGCCCATGCCCCAGTGCCATCCCCACTGCCTCACCCTCCTTCCTTCTCAAGTGTCGCATATGGCAGGCAACGTGTGCCCTCTCCACTTTCTCCCCCTTCTCTCCATTTCTCCATGTTCGGCCCCCATTCTGCGCCTCTTCTCCCTGCTGTTGTTCGTTGGTTTTGAAGCTTCTGCAATGGGGCGCCTCTGTGGTTCTAAAGGGGGGTGGCTAGTGAAAGAGCGGGTTGGCGAGGGGGGGGGGCGTGGCAGGTCGGTCCCCATATCAGAGTGAGTGCCTATACATGTATTATGGTGTGTATGCCGGTGTGTCTGTGTGTATTTGTGTTAAACTCAACGAAGCTTAAAAGCTTTGTTTGCACCATGAAAGACTTCAATATTTGTAGTCTGTATTCCTCCACTTGATTTCCCAGCCGATGGCATGTAGACCCAAAATAAAGGCCTTTCTTTTTATTAGCTGCAATTGAATATCAAATTTGGTGTAGATTTCAGTTTACACATTTTGCAGAGGGTGCTTTTAAGTTGTTCTATACAGCAAACTATAACTAACATGAAATACTAAAAAACGTAAAAAACCAATGTTGTAAATGTAAATGCAAGGAGCTAGCTAATTTAGATGTACTTCATAATGTGGCTGCCAGCAATAACTTAACGATTAGGTTTAGAGTGTATACATGTATATTAAACTAGCCTAGTTCTGGAACAAAAACACACACACACACACACCAGCAGTTTGCTGGTGGTTAAGTATTTAAGTTCTTCACGTTGATTTTCGAATTTAAAAAGCATTTGATTTATGCTCTTTTGAATGCAGTAGTAATTCCCCGATTTCCAGGGGGCGTCCCATCAATGCTTGTGGTTGTTCCCGCCTAACAAACTCCGAGCCAGCCCCTAGAACACCCTAAAAAAAAAATACAAATAAAAAACAACACCTCGAACCCCATTCCCATCTGCATATTCCCCCCCTTCGACAAACTGTGCCACACTATTGAGTGCCGCGCCCACTTTTCACGCACGCCCCTCCGCTTGGCCAAGAAGTGCAAGGAAAGCGAAAACGAACAAAATATGGGGTGAACAAAAAAAAAAAAAGAAGATTGTTGAGGCAGCCACATAATCCACTTTTGCATCAGCCAAGCCAGCAGAGGCGGAGATGCCCCCCTTTGCAACGACGCCCCTGTTCTGGAGTGCCTTTTGTTGCTGCAGAGAAATATAAAAAATAATTGGAAGTCGCTTGCAACGATGTTGTCGCTCTCGTCAGCCTCGCCGTTGACGTTTTGCTTGTTAGCTGCACACTCTCTCTCCAGTTTTCCTCGCATTTCCCATTTCCCCATCCTCGATCCCCATTTTCCGGCCCTCCCAGCCCCTTTCACTGTGCGGTTTCAATCTTTTTCCTGGGCTTCGCTTTTGATTTGACTTTTGTTTGCTGGTGATTAGGAGCTCAAGCAGCCAAAGGAGCCGGATTTGTTTAAACAATTTACAAATGCTTCATTGAGTTGCAAGTGGAGGTATTACGTGGGTGCAGAAATATTCCAGTTCTGGTTGCTCCCATTTACGAATAAAGGCTTAAACCAAGAGCCATTAGTACGTTTTCGGTTTAATTTAGTTTGGACATGATCTGCTTATCGCTTTAAGATTCTCCCTTGATGTAGACCTATTAAATTCTGCCCTAATTTATGGTTTATATCCTCGCATCGAAGCAATTTCCAAAACTCGTTGACATTTTGGCTTGACCCAAACCCCTTGTGTCCTGTCATCAGCAACTTTTGGATGTGCTGCTAAATTAATAATTTTGATTGAGGCCCTTGGAGCTTCACTGACTGACTTCCCCCCCACCGCTCCTCCTCTAATCGTTGTGTTATCCACCGTGTTTTATCAACACTTTCGCATCATCTTGGCCCATCGTCAGTGTCGTCATCATCATAATCATAACTATTATTATTAACGGCAGAGAAACGAGCCTATTTAGCGTCAACAAGCACAAAATCGTCTGCTACCCCTTGTGCTACCCCTAGATATACATATCCCTAGTCTGCTATCCTGCCGCCTACAAAAATCCTCCCCCGAGGGCTTGGCATCCGAAGAAAAAAGTAAATTTCCCACAAAACTTTAGCAGGCGATAAAAATTTGTCTACATTAGCTGAGAGAAGCGGCGAGGGAGCCGCACGTTGCACAGTTTTGTGGCATATGCCGCACGATTATGCACCGCCCAAAAATGTGAGATGAAAAGTAGTCCGAAAATCTGTGGAAGAGAAACCAGTAAATCGACGGAAAAATCTCTTATTCATCAATTTCCATTTAATGAAGTACCAAGCGTATAAATTTATTATAAATTAATAAAATATATATCAAATTTATTACCAAGAAAAGCCATTTCAACATTAATTTCGTTGGCTATTCAAGTGAATGGAGTGCGGCAGGAACTATAAAAATAAATGTACAAGTAGTTTATTTTTCTCTGTGCAGCCTTAGATGGCTAATCCCCCTTTCCGTTTTGGCAACTATCTATATCTGAAGTATTCTGTGTTTTGGTAACAATCTTAACGGTATTCGGCATTCGAGGCAATCTCATCGGCCACCTTCGCTTCGTGTGTGGGTGCCATTTACATTTACAGGACAACAGTCGGTCTGCTGTCACCCCCTTCCCCCGCCTGCTCCACTCTTTGCCCCAGGACCACTCAATACCCCCCTCCCCCCCAATCCCCAATGCCCACTCTGTGCAATTTGTGGCCTGGCTTTAAGTTGGTGGCTTAAGTGCGCATGTCCTGGACATGGAGATTGTCTGCCCGCTTTCCTTGCTCAATTATTGACGAAAAATTGTGAAAATTTGCCAGCCTGGATACTGTTAATTGCCTCCCAGTACCGAATTTGTTACCCCAACTGACCACCCCTCTCCTCACTCCCCCCAAGGACGTAACTTGGCCCTGTCAACTTAACTTAAGCCACCTCAATCTTCGCTGATCGAATTAACTGATTTTGTTGTTGTTATTGTTGTGCAGTGCGTTGACATAAACAAACAAAAGTTCACACTGAGGCAAAGTAAATAAATAGAGTGAAAATTGCATTTCGTTAAATGGCGACGTCGACGATGTCGCTTAATTGAATATCGCCCAACAACAAAGGCCGCAGCAATAGCAACTATAGTTCTCCAACAGCAAATCCACTTGACGACAAGCAGCTAAGACAATTGCAGAGGGCGTGACAACCCTTTTCGCCTCGCAACGCGCCCCTCCTCCGCCGCCACCCACTTTTCCAGCCGTCTTTGCACTATGCCTTCGTCATTGCATCAAAACAAAATTCAATTAAGTTGATTGCAAATCGTTGCCGTCAAAATGAAGACGAAAAGAAAAGCAAGAGGAACTGAAATCGACCAGAAATTGCATAGAATAGGCGGTACATGTCAAATATACGAAGTCAAGAGTGTATTTAACCTACGAGAATGTTGAAATGCGTATACGTAATATTTTCAAACATTAAAAAATCTTGTTGCAGCTACAACACCGCTTATATAGTGTTCGTTTTCTGAAATATATATTTTATTTATTAAACGAGAGAAGCTTCAATGTTTTAAATATTTCTTCTTTTTTCATGATTTTAATTTACTTTTTAGTACGAATGGAAGGGCTTTTATTTCATAGCATATTTTGCATGCCATCGTAACCACTTTTGGATACCATTTTTAAAACGCCAACCATTTCGCTCATTTTATTCTTTAAAAAACAGCCCATTTAGCGAACAATTTTATTAACAGTTGGCCCTGTTAATTAAGGCTTTCAATGTATTCCCTCACAATAGTTTTCCCCTCCGTTTCCCCTTGCGGCCTGTTCTTGTCATCTATTGGCCAACTATTCTTGACCGAGAGGCTAATTGGTATTGTCAGCACTGCCGCTGTCAGTTAGCCAATATAATATTACTATTTTTTCGCAGCGACCGAAATTTACATGGATATTCCAATTAAAAAAAATATATATATGTTTGACTAAGTAATTTATATTTAACCGTAAAAAATGTTGTTTTTGTCACTGTGAATGATTTATTTAAACAATCCGCACGCGAATAAAAACTGTTAATTAATTTACAAAACATATGCGAGGCTTTCAGTGCTTGACAACAGCAGCAGAAAATGCAATTTTTCCGATATGGTTTGCCATCGCACCACACTGCGTATGTGTTATGTCACCTGACTTATGAACTTTGAGTGGCAAATAAAAAATCTTTCAGCTATGGGTGTCCAGAATTAATGTTGCATGATCATTACAAAAAAAATGCATAATTGCCGATATTAATTTCGAAAATATTGAATTTAAATGCTAATGCTAATAATTGTATGATTTCCTTTTAAACCTGGCTTGTTTACCTTTTCTAATTTTTGTTCACACAATTTGGACAAACTTTGGGTAATTGTACTTCTAATTGCTTTATTACAGCTTTAATTGCTTGTTCTAAAAGCGCTCGCTGTTAATTTACAGCTGTTACTTAGCAGCAGAGGGTGCGAGCGAGGTAGCTGCCCCGGGTTAAACAGAGAGGGAAGGAGTCACTTAGTCGAGGCGATTGCTTGGCTTGTTTTTGTGATGTTTCCTTTGTTTTGTTTTGATTTGTTTTACCTCCGACTGTTTGTCTATGTTTTTTTCCTCTCTATTTCCCTGCCTTCGTTGTCATTGCCCCGTTTTCTCTCGGTTTTCCACTCGGATCCCGAAACACCGAGAAAGACCCTTTGTAAATTTTAATGGCAAATCTGCTGCCATTTGCGGCACATTTCGCGTACAATTTTCATTTTTGTTATGCCCACATATTTATTTTCATGGCTTGTCCTAGGTGGTTGGTCGCTTTGGGGGGGGATGGCGGGTAGGCCCAGCGACCGCTTCTCCTATACACACGCAGAAATAATAGCAGTTTTTGAAATACGAATAACCTAAACAATCCTTGAAGTATGCAACAATAAATGATAGCCCGAGAAATACAATTAATAATCTAAAACGCACCCCTAAGGTCGAAATTTTAGAATTGTTCATTTATTTTACCAATTAATATAGTTCTACACTTTGTGATATAGAAAATAGAATTTTAAAGTGTTTCCATTTATTTAAAGTGCACTCTCTGGTTTTTCCCAGTGCATACCACATTGCTAAAGGGGCGCACTTTACATTTGTTGTTTATTTTGGCGTGAGCGTTGCCAGCCACGAGAGCATAGAAGACATGGCCACTGCGAGTGAGGAAGGGGCGAGAGCGCCAACGAGTGAGTGTGTGAGCAAAGTGGGGAGCCGGCAAGAGAAAATGAGAGAGAGTGAGTGAATGTCGATGGCTCTCCTTATTGTTGCTGCTTTTGCTGCCGCTGTTGCTGGCATGCCATTTCCCGTTATCAGTGGCAGACTTTCTGCCAACCTGCTGTCGCACGCTGTAAGCGTCGGCGCTGGCGTCGCCGTCGGCATCACTGTCTCAGCCTCTGCCTCTGTCGTCGCTCAACGGTGACGCCACGAACGCTGCACAGTGGGTGCGATATTCAGATCGTTTGGAGGGAAATTATTTGTATTTTACCTTATTATTCAATCACAATATTATTTTATATTTTGAATAATTAAAAAATGCCTAAATGCCTTAAATTAGTCGAAAGAAACTCTAAAACTATTCAATTTGTATACTTGATAAGTGTATTTTTCAACTTAAAGAGTTCGAGTTTAAGCGAATTTAATATTATTTAAATAATCAGGTGCTAAATTTTCATATACTGACATTAATTGATTAAAAGAATAAAGAATAAAACGCATTGCCACTGTGCCTCATTTTGTGTTCCTCATTTTGGATTTTGTGCGCACGCCGTGCCAGCTAATTTTGGATTTTCTAAGCGAGCCGAGTGAAATATTTTTAGCTCCGCGACTGCGACGCAGCTGCGCAGTCGCCGCCGGCAGCGACGTCAACATGCAGATTTTTGCAATTGTTTGCCTTATTTGGCCGCTGACGTGATTTTGTTGTTGTTGTTGTTGTTGCCGCTGTGCTTGCTGTATTTTTAGCCAGTTGATTTATCATTCTCATTGCGTTTACGCTGCATTTGTGGCTAATCAGTATTTTGTCTCTCTTCCTCTCGTTGCAGGTGAGTTTCCCCCCCTGTTCGTCCGTGTAAATATGCATATTGTGCAGATAAAACCGTAAGTTAAGCTAAGTATCCGAGTATTAAGGAGTCGCCATTAACTGGAATGTTTGCATCATCGTCGAGTTATTCTGATAAGCCGAAGCCAAGATCACGGGTTACGTATACGCAGCGTTGGACAGCTCAGTGATTGAGTGTGCTTAACCCTATTATGAGTGGATTCTGGATAATCCCAGTGACAACCCAGATAAATCAGATTGTAATGAGTTTAAATCAGTTTTATAATTAGAATATCATTCTCTTGGAATTCTGGTTTATAATTCTTGCATTTGAGCTTCACTTTATATCTAGTCTGTTTAGAGACCATAATTTTTCTCCCTGCACTGCATAATAATTTTGTCATTTGCGTAAACAAATCAATGTGCGTGTGTCCTCTGTGTGTGTGTGTGTGGCTGTGTGTGAGTGAGATATTAAAGGCAAAGTCAAGTCTTCGTAACTCGAAGTCTGCGCTCACCCAAGCACTCCCCTTTTGAACTCCAAAGCCACTTCGACTTCTTTCTCTTATTATTCCGATTTTCCTATGCCACTGTAGTTGTATTTTTTCCCAGCTTTTCCTCAATTTTCCGCCCGCTTTCCCCGTCGCGCGGCTTTGAAGTGTTTACATTTTGCATTTGAATTATCGCCGTTTTATATGCTTCGCTTTGATTTTCTATTCACTTGTTGTTATTGCCCTGTCTGCTTTTACTTATTTTAAGCTAATTTTAGTATTTAGCTTTCGTTTGCATTTCGATTCAATTTGGAAAACGGTGGGAGCAGTACGCTGTGGTCTTGGAGAAGACCAAGTACTGTACTTTTTTATTTTTAATTTCCAATTCGATTTAATTGTTGTTCTTGGCGCTGGCGTTGTTGTTGTGGTTGTTGCCGCTTGCAGGCTGTTGTTATTTTTGTTTCGCCTTTTCCGATTTGATTTGTGTTAATGTTAATGTTTGTGTGCTTGGCGCCGTTTGGATTGGCGGCCAAACGTTCTGAACAATGAAAATTTTGAACGAAATGATAGGAAAATGCTTTGACTTTTAGGTATTCTAAAAACTTGTTAGCATGGTCTTTTAAGTTTTATGTTTAATATAAGTATATATGTAAGTTCAGACCTAGTTAAGGCAACTCCTATTAACATGTTGTACATATGACGATCAGCTGATCTCCAAAGAAAATAGCTTACTTATGAAATAAATTCGACCATTTTAAGAGTCTTCAGCAGTTAGCAGTTTCCCATGATCACTTTACATTGTGTTGACTAACTAAGTTTATAGACTTCCCCTTCTTTCGATCTCGGTGATAAAGTTTGGTTGAATTTTCCCTTGCTGGCTGTGCTTATCTGGTGTTTATCCGTTCTGCAAGATCACTCAATTTCTCACTCTCTTGGCTGCTCTTTCTCTTTCTCCGACTTCACGCAGTTTGCCTTCGGAGAAGCCGAGTTTTGTTTACCGAATGGCTGGCTGGCTGCTGTTGTTGCTGTCGCAATTGAAGCGCAGTTTCTGGCAGCAACAGCATGAGCTACAGTATCTATAGATACATATATGTATGTAGCGATACCTATACCTATACCTATACCTATACCTACACCTATACCTTATACCTATGCCCACATGTATACCCGTCCGTAGCTCCAACAGCGAGGCATGCGAAGTCCCTTCAAGCGTTTCAACGTACTTATTTTTTTTCTGCTGCGCTTCGGTTTGTTTGATTTGGCTTGCTCACCTTCGGCTCGACAGCAGCAACAACAACAACAACAGCAATAATAGCAGCAACAGCAACTGCAACAACAACAGTATCGAACAGGACGTCGACGGGAGCAGCGACGGAACTGCGACTTCTATGGCGGACGACGGCGACGGCGGCGGTCTCAACCTGAAATCCAACCTGAAACTCGAAACGAACCCGAGGCTCGTGCTGTTTCATTTGAATGGGCACACGACGGAGTTCGAGTTGGATTGGCCACAGTGTGCCGGCCAAATTGGAAGCCTTTGGTTCCACTTTGCGAAAACTTTTAAAATTCGCTTAACCAAATTGACAGCTTTAGGGCCATTTCAACATACGCTTGTATGTAAGTGTGTTTCCTTAAAATGTAGACAGTGCAGGAGAAAAATCGTTGGAAATATCTTATTTTGGTTTTAGGCTACCAGTCGCCGAGGAAAAAACGCCAAGTCATAAATTTGAAAAAATATACATATACATATATTGAATCGTTAATATTTAATAGTCTTCCCTTATAAGCTAGACCTTGGAATTAATTGTGAGAAAAGTATAATTTATGTAGTCAACGGAAAACCAATGTTTGGAAGCTGGGGGCCGAGTACTTGTAGCTGTAGTCATTTATCACGGGCTTCTTTTGCAAATACCTTGGCTCAAAGGACCTCATTTCCCATGTCTCCCTCTCTCTCTCTCTCTTCCGTCTCCCCCATCCCGCTTACACTTGATCCTGTACTGTGCATAGGCCATAAATATCGTATTAAATATTTGCCTTAGTATCGCCTGCGATGTCGGCGTTTCGCGTTTGCATTAACGCCGAATGTTGTCTGTTTATCTCGCTAGTTATTGTTCACTGTCCATAGGTGGTGTTTTGCCATTTTCGAGGGGGGTGCTCGTGTGTCCATGGGCTGTGGAGGAGAGGGGGCTTTATGGTGCCACGGAAGGGGAGGGGGTGGAGGGTTTCGCCTATGGTTTGGTGGTTGCAAACTTTTGTGGCATTGCCAGTTGATTGGATTGCCATGAGATGAACTTGGCGTCGCATGTGGATGTGTGCGTGTGTGAATGAGTGTGGCAAGTGATTTATTAGTCCCCAGTGCTGATATGGGATACGCTATATACTATGGATATACAATAGATACAATGTCATTAGCGCTCTCGCCGTTACACTGTTCCTGTTTACGCTGAAAACTCCCTATTTCTATCGTCAATTTGAATTTATTTTCACAAACTGGCGATATCACTGACATCCAGCATTATAACATTCAATTTGAGCACGATTTGCTTATGCTAGCTTTATTTAAGTGCCACTGTACTGCATATCTCATAACTACAAAAGGAAACACTTAACGGCTTAGGGGAATCCAGGAGCTTCCGACATTCCTGTAACGAACACTGACAAAAATCAACAAAATTTTAACAAGTGGAGTTTCCCTCTCGATCAACATTTAGTTGGGAGATATTTCTAGAAAACACAACGCGAACTAAAAATGATGCAGTCTGCGGACCAGATCTTCTCCTGCGGATTCGAACTCTTTGGGCGAGTACAGGGTGTGTGCTTGCGGAAGCAGACCCGCGATCTGGCCACAATGAACCAGGTGCGCGGGTGGGTGATGAACACGGACGAGGGCACGGTGAAGGGCCAGCTGGAGGGCACCCTGGCCAAGGTCAACGAGCTGAAGTTCTGGCTTCTGAATTTCGGCAGTCCGCGGTCGATTATCGAGCGGGCCGAGTTCACGCCCACCAAGGAGATCACCTTCGCACAACTTTAGCCGCTTCTCGATTCGCTACCACAACGTTCCATCCCCGGAAAAGGACATTTAATGGAGTACTCGTAATGTGTTCACTGCCAAATTGTAACTGTGTATTTTGCTGTAACTATTTGTTTGGACCTTTAAATTGAGCTGCCTACGAAGTGCTTCTACGAACCTCTAAAATGAAAAACAGGCTGCCAGCCACTAATTAAGCCGCACAAAGAAATGCTCAGCGCAATTACATGGAGGCTGGCACATCCACTATGTACTTATTTCTATATATCTACAAAAGTAAATATATGTATACATACATACATATGTATGTCTATGTGAGATGACTTGGTTAGACAGACACCTGCAGCTTCAGCTTCAGTTTTAGCCTTCGGCTTGGCCACATTTCCAGTTGAGCGACGCCCCAAACTGGCAATGAGTTTTTACGGCACACAAACAGCAGCCAACAGCCAACAGCCAACAGCCGTGAGTCGAGGCAACAGACAATACTGGGTATACGGAATATCTAGAATAACAACAGAGAGCCACAAATATTTATCGCAGTGCGCTGAACAAGAGTATTTCGATTGAAGGTGAAAATCTGGAAATATCGTGACTTCCCAAGGCGGAAGGGAGTTTTGAAGCTACTTAAATATTTATTTTTTATCTGTTAAGTAGCTATGGGGAATAAGTTAATAGCGTTAGCACAACGCAAGCTTTTGAGCGTATTCAAAAGTATGCCCTGTTTAATAACTGCCTATTTACCTTGTTAGTGATTTTAGTGTTGCAAAGTATAAGATTTCAAGTGATTACGTGTTGGAAAGTTCACTGTATTTCAGAATTTCATTATTGACCGTTACATACACGTATGTAAACATGCTGTTAGAAAAGTGCAAGCTGCTTTCCTAGGCAAGTAATTTAGTTTCTAATTGGTATATAACCGAATTTGATGATTCTACCCAGAACACAAATTATTCTGATGTAATCCCGAGTGGCTGTAAATCAGAATCGGGCTAAAATCGAAGTGCCACATGTACGTCTTATCACATTTTCGTGTTGTCCAAGTGTATCGCAACTTGGAGCGAGAATTCAGCGTCCAGGCGTCAGGCTGTTGGCGCTGTAGCCGTTGTTGGGCCCCCAAATGCCCTCCATGGGTCGCTGACTACCACGACGCCACTGCTCGCGCGATGGCGTCACTGCCGGCGTCTCTGCCGCCGAAGCACTGCGCATAATCACAACAAAATCAAACAAATGAACGGCACTGACACAGCGGCAACACCAACGCCAGCAGCAGCAGCAGCAGCAGCAATAGCAACAGCAACAGCAGCTCCAACAGCAGCAGCAGCAACAGCAGCAACATTAACATCAACGCAGCAGCAGCAGCAGCAACATCACCGCAACAGCAACAGCTTCGAGTCGCGTGTGTGCGTGCATGTGAGGTTGTGTTGGCAACTTCGTTGCGTGTGTAACAGGCGCCCAGATTTTCCGAGAGAGCTGCAAAAGAACATTTCCACATGCGGAGTGGTGGTGGAGTGTTCCCATTTGTGGATGTTGGGTTTGCGGAATTTTTATAGGTTAAGCTGTAAGCGCGGAGGGGATGGAGCTGGGCTAGCGGGCAGCGGGAAGCGGGGAGGCGTGGCAGAGGCTGGGGCGAGCGAAGAGGGTTGCTGGTGTGGCCTTAACTAGTTTCAGCCGGCCGGTGTCGTTGCCTTACAAACGAGCGCAAAAATGCGAGATAAAGAGCGCTTCGCACGACTCACTCGACTCACTTGGATTTTTGTGAGTGATTCCTGCATGCCCCAAACACCAACCCAAACCCAAACCCCAAACCTTTGAATTTTCCCAGCACTCCCCCCTCGTGCCATCACCATCTTAAATTCCTTTGCGCATTCCTACGACGTTGACGTCGCTGCCTGTTTCCGGTGTCACTTCCTTATTTAGTTGTTCATATTGTTTGTTGTGTGAGTGTGTGTGTGTTGTTGCCTGGCTTTTGGGTAGGCTTTCGCTGGATTTCGTCCTTGTAGGCTCAACCCAATTTAACAGCCATCAGAAACTGGCAGCGAATTCAATTTGCCTGAAAGCCAGTCCACCCAAACACAAAACAAAAACAAATAAATATAATATATAAAGAGAAGAGAAGCGAAGCGAAGAAAACAGAAACGATGATCATTAGTTGGATTATTATTAGTCTATTAGTGGTAATCAAATTTATGGCACAAATACAAATTGAGGGAAAACTTTCATGACGCCAAAATGGAAATTGAAAACACCGATTGTGGCAGCGGCGTGGTGCGGTGAGGGGTGGGGTTGGGGTTGGGGGGTGTTTGGTGGGTAAGACAGGTTGTCGCGGCATACATAAATGCAAACACTTTGTGCAAATATTTGTGTCATTAAACAAATGACAAACGAATTGGTTTCAACATGAAAGCCAAGAGAGAGCGACAGAGTGAGTACGAGAGAGAGAGAGAGAGAGAGAGAGAGGGAGATAGAGAGAGAGAGCAGCTGACATGCAACATGCTAACAGCAGCAGCTTATCAACCGTCTGTTACGGCTAACAGCGACATCCCCGCAGCAACATCCATACCAACAGCCACCCACTCGCACACAGTACTCACTCACTGCGGCGCTGCAACAATGCAAAAAGCAAACTTTCTCGCTGCCCGCGTCGCAGCTGACGTCGTGTTGCTGCCGCTGCTGGCGCTGCCAGCGTAGCTCGCGTCGCTCGAAGTCGCTTCGTTTGGTTTCGCTGACAGCGGCTCGTGCCAGTACTCAACCGACTGCCAAACGGCGCACGACAAACCAGCAGCAGCAGCAGCAGCAGCAGCAGCAAAAGCAGCAGCTGAGGCAACAGCAGCAACAGCAACAGCAACACGACGCCAGCAGCAAGTAACAGCCGCACGGCAGAAACAGCAACACTAGCCAAAGAAAAGCTGAGCGCTTCTTTTTTGTTTGCGGTTCGTTCCCTCAGCGATAAAAACACAACAGCAACAGCAACAGTAACAGCAACAACAACAGCAACATCAACAACAAAAGCAACATCAGCGACTACGGCAACATAAGAAATGAAAACAAATTAAAGAGAAATACTAAAAAATGCACTTAAACGTAATGAAGAAATAAAGTGTTCGAGTGCTTAAAAACGTTAGTGTTTGAAATGTGAAAAGCGAAAATAAACAATTTAGTGTCAAACAGAAAGAGTTACAGCACTTTTCAAGCGCAAAGATGAAAGAAAAGCATAAACAATAATATTGTACAAATTGAAAAACAAAACGTAAAGAAGTAAATCTGCTGTGATCAAAATCAGCTGTGATTATGTGGAAAAAAAACCTTTTCTTTGCGCTCATGGAATTTTAATTAATTTTATTTACGAGATCTTCTGCTAAATTCCTGTGTGCTTTCTAGCAATTATTTAACTCAGCCCCTTGTACTGTTTATTTATTTGACATTTTATTCGCTTTTTACGTGTCTGGTTCTTGGATGGGAAATTGTGCATAGCAAATGCAAATTTATTAGGTGCAGACTTCGTAAGACTCACGTAAGACGCAAAATGGCAGAAATTAAAAATCATAAATCAAAAGTGCTAAATAAATCAGGAGGAAAATTGAGCAAAACAAAAAGTGTGCGTATGTGTGTCTGCTTTTTTTTTTGTTATTATGTTTTTTTTTTTTTGCCACTCTTTGGCTCAATGGAAACCATTAATTACATTGCAGTAAATCCGTTTGGGAATTTGTACGCTCTGCATAATTTTCGTTAACATAAATTATAAACTTTTATGTTCGGTGCTTAGTTGCTAGCTGAAATATCAAAAAAAACATTTTTGGCCAACATAAATTTCCGTTTGATTTCTTCGCGTGGCTGGCTGAGTGAGCGTGTGTGTGTGTTTCAGCGTGTGTGTGTGCGTGCCTCAGTGTGTGTTACGCATATTGCTTAGACAAGTGGCCAAGAAGCGTAGGGGAAATGAGGGAGGGGGGCTGGGGCGGAGGAGGAGGAAGTGCAGATCTGAGCGAGCAATTGGTCGTTTGTTATGCCCTCACCAAAAAGTGGGGCATGCTCACAATGCCATGAAGTAGAACACGTTTGGAATTGTGCATATATTTGTATCTTTGTATCTGCACTTACGTATTCATAAAGATGTGCATACACTAATGGCCATCTGTGCTTCAGCTTGTGTGCCCTGCATTGGGGCAACAATTGGGCTGATTAACGGTTTTTAATTATGCAAATTTCGATGGTTAGCTATCAGCGGGGTACTTAGATACACACCTGCTGGTACATTACCGTAATTGTTTCGCTTTTCAACAGTTTTCCTTAACGGATTTCATTACGATGCTTCTCGTTTGAATTATTTAAATATTGGAATTATAGCCACAAAATGGCGCATTTGACCATTTTATTATGTTAACTATTATATGTTTAAAGGGTATTCCCGAGTTAACCCTGCTCCAGAACTTCGTCCACGCTTTTGTCTCTTGGTGTATAATTGAATAGCGAGAAACAACAGCATCTAGGAATTCTTGGGCGAAACAACAGCAATAGTAATAGCAACAATTGCCTTAGAGCGAGCAACAAGCTAACTTAAACCGAACCGAGAAATCTGGCTTAGCCTTTTGGCGTTGCGGAAATTGATGCTGCCTCTGCCGCAGTCGCAGTCGCAGTCGCAGTCGCTGTCGGCGTCAGCGTCGCTGCGTTGCGACTACATTAATCTTACTTTTATTGCTCTCTCTGTTGTTACTGCTGTTTAATTAATTTTTGGTAAACATAATTTCCCATTGGCCATTGTGCGCCAGCTCAGTTAAATGAGTTGAATAATGATTTATAATTCACTTCACGCTTTTCTCGCGATTTTCATCTTTCTCTTCGCCACTGCCGCCCACATTTAATAATTTTAATAATTTGCAAAAAAATTAATAGTACGCAAAATATAATGCGAGTAAGTGAAGTGCGAATGCCAGGGGCGAAGGACGCGGGAAGGGGCTGCAAAGAGTAGGGCGCTAAGCAAGGCCATAATATTACGCATACGCCGTGTGTGTCGGCAAAATATGGGGTAAGAAATGGCTAAAATAGCAAGGAATTAATTGGAGGCGTTCGTTTTCAGGGGGTGGTGTAAAAAAAAGGGGGCAATGAGCGGCTTTCTGTTATGGCTGACACTTGAGCGAACGTTTTAAGTTACACTTTTAATTAATTGTTCTGAATAAATGATGGCGCGCAGGCAAAGAAGAAAACGCGCGAGAACAGTGGAACTGAAAAAAAAAAGAAAAAAAAAACGGTTGACAAAGAGTCAGGGGAGAACTATTTGCATATCTCATTTAAATTGCATGTAAATTGGAATTCGAACTTGGATTTTCTGTCTTAAACTCAACTTCGACAAAGTGCCATTTTCTGATTTTCCATTTTACACAGAGTATTCATAAGATTAAGACTAATAAGATACTTAAACAGATATTGGAATATCCCATATATGTATAATACCAAAAATTTCTCTGCTTTAATTTGGCTTTTATAAGCCGAATAATAATTCATAATTATGTTTAAACTCCTAGGCACTTTTTATGTAATGGCTCTTGAACTACTCGAAATCTTTTTGATTTTTCCGCCTAAACTTATTGACCACGTCCGCCTTGTTTTCCTTGGGCATCCAGGGGCATCCAGGGGCATCCAGGGCTCCTCCATCATCTTTCAGTTGCTGTCTCTCAGCACCTATGTATATGCCATACAGTTTAGCAACTGGCAACTAGCAACTCGACTCAACCAACTAATCAAACAACGCAAACGCGAAACGAAGGCTTTCCACGAAACATTTGATGTGTTTTCTGATGCTTTTTGTTGTTGTTGTTGGGGACGAGACGATTTCCGTTTTGGGGCTAGCTGCTTTATAGCAATAGTGTATTGTTTTTTGCTTGTTCTTTTTTTCTTCTTTTCTGGTGTTGAGTGGCCGAGAGTGTCGGTTTGGATTCGCCGCTAATTCGCATTAATCATACGACGCGTTGGACGCGCTCTCTTTTGTTTATGCATTGGAATCATGAAAACGAAATCCGTACAAACTGAACTGCTGAACGTCGCCAATGTGGAAAGAAGCTTTTCCACATTTTTATTTTTACGCGCAAAAATTTACTAGCTCTCGGCGACGCGGTGGGAGCGAGGGAGCGACAGGGTGCAAGAGAGATGGGTGAGGTCTTCTTACTCACGCTTTTGTTGTTGCTTATTTTTAATGTGTCAAGGTTCGCGGCATAATTTCTGTTGCTTTATTTCATTTGCGCGTAAAGCAAACAGAAAATATATTAAAGCGCGACGCAGGCTGATAGACAGTGAAGATACCGAAACGAGTCATAAGCTGAGAAATGTTTGACTTTCTTTTTGGGCAACCAATCATAATAAGTTTAGGAAAAAGTTCACTTTATAAGTAGATTTATAGCAATTGCTAGATAATAGTAATTGCAGGCAAAGAAAGAAATGTGTACTCCTTTCGCTGTGATTTCGGTTCAACTCGTCTCAATGTGACCAGTACTTCAGTGAGCCCAACCTTCGATTTTCAGTATACCTCAGACCCCAGACCCCAGACCCCAGACAACCCCACCACCAACCCCCGACAAAGTTATTAAGCCCCACCAGCAGCAAGACATAAAAGCCAAGACGGAGGCCAGAGCGAAGGCAAAGGCGAAGATGAGGATGTCGACATCGGAGGCGACGCATCGATAAATGTAAATGCAGTAAATGTAGTGGGGAATTAGGGGAGGCATGGGCAGTGGGGGGGAATGGGGGCTTTCTCAAAGGGTTGGGGGAGGCTAAAGGGTACGGTACGAGACTATCGTATAGTTGTTATAGGTGAAAAAGATGGAAGGCAAAGTGTGCGTGGTGTGGGGGTGGCAATGCGGAGAGGGCAAAACATTTTTATTACCGCAGTGGAGTCGTAAAAAACTAAATTACTTTTAAGTTTGTAAATTGTGTGAGCTACCGCTCTCCCTCTGCACAAGCATACCCATCTCTTTCTGCAATAGGTAACATACATATTACGGTACCCTCTGCTTCCCTGTACTGCCACTTTTCTACCACTACCGTTTTCCCGCCGCTTCTGGTCAACGCAAGTTTGCATTCTTTGTGTCACGCTTCCATCGAAAGATACCGAAAACACGGATACATTTGCAGATACAGATACAGATACAGCCAGCGACAGAGACAGCAAGTGTGAAGAGAGACGCCATGATCGATGGTAGCAGCAGCAGCAGCAGCAGCAGCAGAGGCGCAGGGAAAAACAAATTTATGAAACGTCATTTATTCATAATGAGCCAAGCGAATGGGGAAAAGTGTTGGCGCGTATATCGAAACGAACGTTAGTACACAGGCTACTGTGGGGGCAGGTTGGGAGGTTGGGAGGTGGGAGGGTAGTGAAAGAAATGGGAGAGATGGGGAGATGGGAGAAATGGGGAGATGGCCGAAACGGGCCAATTGTGTGCATTGCATTTCGAGTGTTGTAAAGTGCCATAAACTTATTAGGCGAAAGTGTTTCGTGAGTGCGAGAGATTGTGCATGAATGTGAATGCGTAATGAGTGCTATTCACTTTGTTATTCATTTGGGGGATAGTTTTTGCCTGCGATTGTAATTGTTTAACCACCGATTGAGTGGCTATCGATGACCTGAGTGCGGTGTCTTTGCTGCTGAAGAGGACATTTTCCTTAACGATTGAATAATTAATTAATTAGGCTCTGTGGACTTGCGACCTTAAGTGAGTGGTTTTCGTTCCTATTTGCCAAGTATGTTTTAAAGGACTTTCGAAACAGTTTCTTTCATACTCGACCGTATCGATAACAAGAAGTTTTTACTTCAAACTAATACGTTTTCAAACATTTATGTTACTTATTGTTTTTTGTATTTAATCTTACACAATCTTTCAGTATGTAGATTCTGAATAATTAGAATATGTTTCCCGAATTTTAAATCATCCGCTTTACCGAATCTTCACTGTATGAAGGTAGTCGCAGAGTATGTTCTTAAATTGCAGTGAATAATTCTGAACGCAGCAAACGAGTCACTTGCGGTTATCCAGAGCATTTCGCAACCTTCCGCACACTTGCAACCGAGTCCTCTGCTTCTTCTTCACTTTGAAGTATTATATCGTGTGCACTAAATACTCACACAGATACAGCGGCATGCACACGCACACCTCGCGACCCCACTCACATGTCATTGTGTTGGTTGCTGCGCCTATTCGCGGCTATTTTGTATACATTTTGCATTAATTAAAAACAAAATAAACAGCAAAAGTCGCGGGCGCTTGGCCCGCACGGAGGCATGAAAATAAAAACTGAAAAGCAAACACATTCTGATTTAAATGTGATTGTTTTCTTGTTTTTTCTTTTTTCGCCATCGTCTTTCTTTTTTTATCCTCTTCGTTTTACGTACCCAGCAAGTGGGATTAATTTTATGTTTTTTCGTGATTTTTCAACAAAATGTTACTCGGGAATTATGCACATACATACATACGTAGGCATTAATGCCCGAGTTTTATATGGAGGATTTTGGCGATCTTACAAGAAAATAATATTGTGAAATAGTTGTTGTATAATCTCAACTTTCTGCGATTTTTTAATTTTTGCTAATGAAGTAATGGTTGCAATTTTGTACATGGGACTTAAAAGAGCTTATGAAGATACTTGTTGTAAAACCCATATACTTCTTGATTATACGATTGAGGGGTATCGAAAGCGCTGAAGTAAGGCAGAACAGAAACAAAAACAACAACAAAAGCGGAGCCGACGCCAACACAACGCACACTGGCGCATAAATTCTCACACAGATACTCTGGCGTTCTGGTTCTCTTTTCTCAGTCGACTTCGGCATTCTGCCACTGATTAGAAGTGTCTTTGCCTTTTATGTTATTGTTTCTGCCTCTGCCCAGCGCTCTGTGTTTTTTAAGGTTTGCTTTTTTTTCTTTTTTTTTTATTTTTGTTACATTTTGAGACGTCTTTTTGTGTGTGTATGTGTATGTGTATGTGTGATTTTTGCCAATGCCTGTGTGCACTTGCGATTTTCATGAAATTTCGCTACGGCTTTTCAATAATTTGTGCACGTCTTGCAAGTGAATTTCTTTTGATTACTCTTGCCAAGTCAGCGATGTAGTTGCCATTGTTGTTGAGTGTTAATCGAATCGTGCTTCCCATCAATGCAGTATATGCGATATGCGTTATATGTACATGTGTATCACTAATTTATGTATAATTTCTCACTGTGTGCGCCGCAGCTGTATGAATCCAATTACAATCAAAAGAACTCGAGATCGACGAAGAGAAACTGTGAAGAAAATCAAAAGCCCAATGCGCCCGCGAAGTAAATGCAACAAAATGCAACATTTTCGACGCTGCTCAGCACTGTCGACGTCGTTACACAACACTGGTCCGAAAAGTTCTCCCTATCGAGTGCTAGCCTAAAATCTCCCCACAAATCCCCGGACCAAGTCTACCAACGCGCTTCTCAATTCACCGTGCTAAAGCTGTTTAAACTTTTGTGTCTATATATCGAAGTGTTTCCAAATCCGAGCTCTCGACTCTTAATGTCCGAAC
>VCKV01000327.1:0-75000 GCA_005876975.1 Drosophila orena | reverse complement strand
AGGCTGTCCTGGCGAATCCTTTTGGCTCGCTTATCGGCCCAAGACACAACACGTATACACACTTAAGTCTAACGATATATTTGCATAGGACTCATTAAAAATGCCCCCAAAAGAGGAGGCATTTGGCAACGAGGGTTGCAAGAAGCCAAAACATCATCGGATTCAACGAGTTTTCTCGGCTCAATAATATTTTCCGAGGGGGAGCAAGCTGTGGGGAAACCTCTTAAGTGCAAGAAATGAGCGGGCAAAGTGTAAAATGTACAATGAATATGACAAAGAACGGCAAATGCTGGTATATGCACAATAAATTAAGCGCGCGGAGGCAAAAAAAAAAAAAAAAAAAAAAAAAACCGGGAAGAATATGAAGTTGGCAGTGGAGTGGTAGAATGTGTAGAAAAGGAGCAACGGGCAAAATGGATATTATACATTTCTACTAATGAGGTTCCTTACCCAAGAAGGATGACAGGCCATTTTTAATGGCTTTTCATTTGGCAAATTTTTAAGAGCTCCATTCAGTGTTTCCGTTTCCTTTTTGATTTATTTTTTAGCCCAGCATAACACTTTCAATTTGTTATTTCAAATGTTTCTTGTAGCCTTAAAAAACGAAGCCAAACAAAAGCAGTCTAAGAATTTTAAAGTATTTCAAACAATGTAACATCCATTAACTTTTCCCTAAAAACCCATCATCACACACGGAACACTACCCCATTACATGGCGATTGTAAATAATATTTATCAGATACTTGTTGTGCAAAATGAAACTTATAGTTATAACCAAAGCAACCGAACGGGCTGAAAAACCTGAACCAGGCAACAGACAAACCGAAAACAACCGTAGCCCCGGCTAAAAGTTCAATGAATTCAAAATGCTGGCCATTTTGCATGTCCTGCATTAACTCGTTAAAATGCCAGGAACAACGGCAGGGAGGTGTAGTTCTGGCCACCAACAAATTTGTGTAAATACAATAAAAAGCGGGGGGAAATTCTGGCTAAAAGAGGTGCGGTGGAGGGGGGAGGGGAGGGGGAGGCTTCGGTTGGTCGATCCGCAGGCGAAAGCGTCATCAAAATGCCAGGGCGCACGAAAGTATGCAGCGGAAATGTGCAAAACGTGAAAATGTGCGGAAATTATACTTGCGCCAGGCAGCCACACACACACACACACTCACACAAACACACAGAAGGAGTGAGAGAGATAGACAGAGAGCGGGGAAGAGAGATAGATAGAGAAGCTACGAAAGAGACAGCTAGAACGCTACGAACGAAGAGAGGGTCATATCAGATTTTATGACTTGGCCCGGGCGACTTAATGAAGTAAGCGAGAAATGCGAGCACATGCGACCAACTTCGAACTGCGAGTCATCTTGTATCAAAAAACAATAAATAATTTATAGCAACGAGGAGGAAGTGTTTGAGATCTAGGCAGCATTCAAAGCACATATAATGAAATGAAAGAGGCGGAAAAGCGGAAAAAGGCAGGCCACACAATGCGCAGGCGCCAAGGCAATAAAAGCAAATCCCCGAAATTCAGTTGGGTTTGCAGATTCCCGATTCCCGATTCCCGATTCCCAACTCTTCACATAACTCGCCTTGACAGGGATTATGGAGCCAGGAATTATTGGACAGATTCTACATCTGTGCGAGTATAACCCCTATAAATTTAATTCCCTCCGTGAAGGAAGCTTCGGCACTAAGTGAAAACGTAGGAAGGAGCGAAAGAGACAATCGGCCTATTTATGAGCGGCAAAACTTTAGCTACAAAAGAAAACATGATATTTTCCCTGCTGTTTCATAATTCAACGCATTTACTGGCCGTTACGGTTGTTGTTTTTACGTATCCAACTTTTCAGATACCGCTTCGCTTGAGATTTCGGCTTCAGTTTCGGCTTCAGTTTCAGTTTCATGTTCAGTTAGGTTTTTCTGGCCCGGCCCATTACCTAACGCATTTGATGCTCTCAAAGGTCACATTATTTACCTTTTATATTCCCATTCGTGTCAGTGTGGAGGGGATTTTCCGCTAAGGTTGGCAAGATGCTTTTTTTTGGCACAGCGAAAGCGAAGTTTCGTAATATTTTCATTCTGTTTTTCAACTCCTGCCGCTTCTTTTTCGGCTGCGTTTCAATCAATTTGCAGGTGTTGAGCGTTTTCGGGTGGTGCAGGGGGTGGGGTGGGTTGTGGGGGTGGGGGCAAAAGGTGAGCGGAAAAGTTGATGAACTTTGGCGGTAAGCGTTTTTGGGGTTAACCGTTTCGCCCGAGTTTGAAGATGTGTGAAAATCATTTTATTCCCACCTTTCGCTCTTGCTGAGTTTTCCATTTTAATATATGAGTATATCTTAAGTTGCCCGGTTTCGCAATTATAGTTATACATACACCTTCTGTTGCGGCCCGCAGACTTTGAGGGATTATTTGGCAGCTTATGGCAGCAATATCAATCAGTTTATTCACACATATTTACCATTTAGCTGGTATATTTCATTTTCCTGGGGCTAAGCTGGCTTTCTATCTCTTCGTTTTTTTTTTTTGGGGGGGGGGGGGGAGGACGGCATGATTGCCTGTGCTTTTGCTCACCTGGCCACTTTGATTGCTACCTTTCCGTTTTACCCGGCATTTCCCTGCGGCGTTTTCTTTCAGCACCTCCCCTCAGCTATTTTGCCTTGCTGTTGGCATAAAATTTAATATTTGCCCGTGTTCTTAACCCCACAATGCCCCCCGGTTGCCCATGTATACTGTGCGTGTGGGTGTGCGTGCGCGTGTGCGTGTGTCTCCCCCTTCATCGTGATTATTATGCCATGTAATCTGCTTCATATAATACTGAGATGAAGACGTGGCAGCGGGAATGCGTAAGCAAGTGGCAAGTACTTTTAATACTTTCACCTCCTTGGGGCATCAGGATGGCACCCACACACACACTTGCCATGCACACACCCCCAGTTGATGTGTTAGTTGTACATATATAAATATTTCAGTTTTTAATCTATTTTAATGGAAATTATTCGCGAGCAAGAAAGTTTTTGCTGGTTTTTGCTACTGCTTTTGCATTTTATTTGCTATAATTTGCCTTTCGCCACTTGTTATTCAGCAGCTTCCCGCTTCCCGCTTTCCGCTTCCCGCTCCTCTCAATCCTCCCGCACTCCTATCCTTGGCTTAGTTTAATTTTTCTAATCTCGCAACAAATCCTGGTGGACGCTGGAAAGTATGCTACGCTTTTTACAAGCAGCTCCTTCGCCAGTTTCTCTCTGTGTGTGTGTGTGTGTGTGTGTGTGTGTGAGATGGTGTGTGTGTGCGAGTGCTTTCCGCAAACAGCTCACGTCGCATATTTATAGGCTGCCAGGGCATAAAAAGCGATTCCAACTGGAGCCGAAGCTTGCCAAAAAGATTTACAAAATGTTTTCCGCCTTTGCTTGTTTTTTTTTTTTATTTTCTCTGAGCTTATTTTGGGTACATTTAGATTGGCTTTGGACTGCTGCAAAAACTTTTGTTTAGGTATCAGTTAGTCTGGTGGCTTCTGGCTCAAAAGTTGCTTGTTATCACCATTTGCAGCAGTCGTCCATTCAAATTAGTTTTCATTTGAGCCGCAGCCGGAGCTGGAGAACGGAGAACGGAGAACGGAACTCAGAGCGAGACAGTCTGTCTGTCTAGCCGGCAAGGTTGACACTCATATCAAAAACAAAGTATTTGCGCCATTTGTTTAAATTTCATGCGCCACTCAGACGCAAATTCATGTAAAATGTAAAAACCAACGAGAGGCAAAACGAGCCAAAGGCAGGCCGGCCATGGCATGGCAAACAAACGAGTCTTGGTCAAGTTTAAATGCTGGCCAGGATGAGCAAGGAAATGAACTGGGGTGGCGAGGGGTGGCGAGGGGAGGGGGCAACATTGCACTTCCAATCCAAACAGCATTTGAAATTCCATTAAATTTTGTTGCTCTGGTCGCAGGCAAAATAATTTCCAGTGACATTTCCCTGGCTTTTCGTTGACAACCGAACTCATTTCATTAACTGCCCAAACAGAACGCACAATCTGTTGCCACTAGACACACACACATACATACATTGAGGGTTATATATAAATATATATGTCCTCGACCATAAATATGTCTGCTGGGCCCTCACGCCCTTCAACACCCCCAATCCCCCCAAATCCCGCATCCCGCATCCCCCGATCCCCGATCTCATAACAACACCTTGGGCATCCAAGCCACCCACCAGCTGCAGAAACGTTTTGCCCGGCCACTTTATCAAATTAATTACTTTGCCAACAAGCGGGATGGAGGATGTGCGGGGTGCGGGGTGCGGGGTGTAGGGTGTGGGGTGGTGAGGAGGTCAAGTGGTCAGGAAAGTTGTTGTTCACTTACATTTGCCACACTTTTACGGCCATAACACGAAATCCGACTGTGAAAACGATGAGGGTAGGGTATTGGCAAAGGGTGAAGGACTCAAGTGGAATTATGGCATTGCAAACTGGATTCGCACTGGCTGCAGCAGGTACTTGATCGCACACAGAAGCAACTCCCAGGATAACAGGGAACATTAACTAGTTGTTTGGAAATAACTAAATGCATTTCCATAGAACTTCAGCTATCAATGTTGCCTTAGAGAAACCAGCTCCTTTCCAAACACCAATCACTAGGATTTTAAACCCCCAAGCTGTTGACGTCAGTTGGAAAACTTCGTAGTTGCATTTAAATATACCAATCACATGCTGATTTCGATTTTACTCCACTCGTCGCAGTGCAAAAATACCTACTTAACACCTTAAATAGAAGCAACGTTGACGTCAGTTGGAAAAAATGTTAAATATAGAGAGACTGTGTGGAAAAAGTTGTCTCGTTTTTTTCCTGTCCCAGTCCCAGTAGGAAAATCAATATATAATGTGGAAGCGAATGGTAACCAGTGTCACGCTAAATAATAAAGTAATTGTTGTGTTCTGTGTGTGTTGGCAGGCATTCCATGAATATTATAGGCGAATAATGGAATTCTCCTTCAAAGGGAGATTATTAACCTCCAGTTTTAATGTGTGCAAAAAGGCCCACAAAGCTTGTGCGACAACACCCACTGGAAATCGTAGTTTTCCTCTGCGGGCCCACGTGGTGTATGTGTAATTCCATATTGTCTACTTTCATTTGATCTTGGAGTGGTGGGCGTGGGGGCGTGCAAGGGGGCGTGGCTGTGGTGCGTGTCTAACGCTCGTCACTTGAAAACTCGCCGAGCCAAAGTAATTGAAAATGTAAATGGTTGAGGTTAGTGGCAGTGGAATGCGGATGAAAATGGGGCAATGCGGATGAGGATGAGGATGAGAATGAGGATGAGGATGTGGCAGTGCAGAAAGTGAGTGAAATGTCGGTGCACAAAAAAAAAGCGAAAAGTTTTCGGGAAAGTGCGAGGGATCAGCTTTAGTCAGCTTAATTCCCCATTCGGTTGTTTAAACGCCTCCGAAGAGGCTTTAACATACTTTCATCAGTTAATAGCTCGTATTTTTACGAGTAGAACCAAATTTTACCTTGGGTTTTCCAAAATTTCGTATAGACAAACCCATTTTTAGACAAAATATCGCTGATAAATCTCCTGGAAAAGCCAGCAGCATCCAACGGCATACCTGGCGAGCCAACCATCTACCAATTTTTCATCTGTGGGCTGGAAAATCAATGCGAAAATTCGTGCCGTATTTAGGTGAAAATGCAGACGAAATTTTCCATGCAGGTGATGTGGTGATCCTGTGGGGAAAATTGGAAAAGCAAAGGGGCGGCCGGATTCATATGGCTGGATAATTCTGCCAAATTTGCAGCTTTGCTTTTTTGTTTGTTGTTTGCCTTCTGTTGTGTTCTCTATTTACCAAAGTGTGTCTGTGTTAGTGTGTATGTGTGTGTGTGTTTGTGTGCGTGTGCCTGTGTGTATCTGTGTGTGTAAATAAAATTAACGAATGTTGAACTTTCTGCTGACAAAGTTCCGGCACATGCATAAGCAAATATGTTGAAAATTTGCAAATAGAAATTGATTTTCGATTTACTGAAAAAGAGGGGATATCCCCAATTTGTTCTTGATTTTCCATTAGTAATAATTCATTGTACGACTATTTCATTTGGCCAAGACAACTCATCTGGAAAGCCAGTTGCAAAATCCAACTTCTTGTACCTCGTTTGGTGAATGATTTTCAGCTTTCCCTCAAATCTTCCGTGTTTCTTGACTTTTGCAGCTTGTCTTTTTGTTTAAAACATTGTCACGTTCTGGCTTTTATTGCGAATCGCTGGCTGAGTCAGAAGCGCGCGCGTTTCTTTTGCGATTTCATTTGTACCTTATAGATGCAGTCATTCGCAAAGAGGCGAGAGGCGAAAGGCGAGAGAGCGGAAGAATCGCGGCGAGAAGAATTCTTCTCAATGCTATTTTCATGTTGATCGTGCGCCGCTGCTTTGTTCACCCGACGTTGTTGTTGCCGCGGTTGCCATGCAGCTGGTTTATCTATCAGATGCCAGCTATGTGATTCATCCGATTTATGTCTTTAGCTGCGAATTTTGCGCTTTCAGCACGCTTATCGCCTGCAGATAAGCACGATATAAACACTCTGATCTCATCGGATCCAAAGTGCTTTGTACTCGTTAGTACAGGAAGTCGATCTCATATCATATCATTATGATTGGAATCAACTCAAATCGACTCAGGATCAGATCTGGCTGATCGTGTAATGATCGCCATTAGCTGGCACATTGTATACAGTACACAGTATGCAGTATGCAGTATACAGCAATCACGGACTAAATCCAACTTCGGATTGGATTGGGCACGCAAAATATTTACACTAATTAGCAGCAGTTTCTCCACGGTCCAGTACACTGCACTACAAACGACTTGCGTTTGCGGCTGCATTAAGTTCCCATTAAAGCAACTTGGCTGCCACGGCAGCAAATTAAAAATGCAATTGCAAATGAAATTTAATTTAAAAATCCATCAAGTCGAATGAGCGACTTGGGAACGCTGAACTGCAAATGCCTTTTGATTTTTATGCACTCCCGCCGCATCGTAATTGATGAAGAGAAATGGGGGGGAAAAAAACGGCAAACATATATACGAGTACAACTAATTGAAATCATGGCCAGATTAGGTTCTATATCTGTCGATGGTCTCACATTCCCTACCATTCACCATTCCCCATTCACGGAAAATTGTTAATGGCCTTCTCGCCACCGAAGAAGCTAACAATTTCGTGGAACTTGGCAGAACATCAAGAGAGGAAATCATTGAGAATAATTTATTCATGCCTCGAATCGGAATATGCTGTAATATTCTATTGAAAGAAATCAAAATTCATGGTAACTTAGCTTTTTTCTATACAAATTTTACTTACTATTTCTTATAAATAATGCTCCTGGTTTTCTATTGCAATTAGTTCATTGAACTCAAGCCTGAAACTGGCTTGTTTTTTTCTACGATACATTTTGATGGTTGGTGGGGCTTTGATGGAAAGCCTGGTCGAAGCCGACCTCGTTAAGTTCTGACAGGTGATCCATTAAAATGTTTTCATAAATTTGCCACAGGTGTGCCGGAGCGGTGCCTGTGCCGCCTGTCGTATCGCTATTTATGTATCTGTATCGGAAAACCCTTCTGTAATGGAGCCAACAAACAAATCGAAGTCATTCATCGCATCGATGGGAAGCCAATGCCGAACCCCAATAATTTAAGCCAACCGCCCGCCGTTCCATTTGGGTGGTGCGGGGCTCCCTTTTGCCGCCTTTGACCCACATGGCGCATGCATACAGTGCAGTTCATTGCGGGCACCCCTTTCCCCACATGCCCACACACACACACACTCACACACACTCATGCATACGTAGGTACACATATGCATTTTGGGGGCGCTCTCATGGCCATTTATGCCAAAATTTAATTTATAATTATTGCGAGTTTAATTTATGATCATTGACAGGCTGCAGCAGCCGAAGCACACAGGCACACGGAAACCGCATTGAAAGCGCCCCTTGTGGGTGGTAGTGGGTGGTGGCCAAGTGGGTGGTGGGTGGCAGTGGGCGGCTATTGTATCTATACCCGTTTCTAACCCCCTCCCTCTGCAGCCGATTGTCTGGCATTGTGTGCGAACTGCAACTGTTTCAAAAGTTTTCGCTACCTTCCATTGGGAAAAACTAGGATCCTTTGGGTGGCAGCAGGAGCAGCAAGAGCGGGAAAATGGTGGAAAGCGGTGGTAAATGCGGAGAGCGGGGGAAACTGGGGTGGCGAAACTCACACCGTTTGATGCGCTGAAAGTTGGCTGATATGTCGGCATCAACAGTGATGATGATGACGGGAATGTGCATGTGAGTGTGGATGGACGCGATGCAGTTTTCCTGCACACCAGTGTAAGTGTGTAACTGTGAGTGTGTGTGTGTGTGTGTGTGGAAAGTTATGACCCCGCGCCCGGGAGGTTTCCACTGTCTTCCTCGGACAGGACAGGACAGGGCGGGATGGGCTGCATCTCGGAATGGGAATGGCATGAAGAGTGTGCTGGGATGCAATCTGCACCCAGGCATTTGCCATCGTATGCGAGCATAATTACGTCCATTTGATGTGGAAGCAATGGGACAGGATCAGGTTGGTCTGCTCAACTAACGAAGAGTTCTCAAATGAGATAAATGGGCCTAAATCTTAAGGGCTAAGTCCGGTGCTTATGGCTGGAAACTCACTAACAATATTACATTTTCTAGTTCTTGAATTTTCCTTAAAATCCGATTATCTGCTCCACCCCCTGCAATCGGATTTTGTGTAGTCCTGCGTTTTCCTGCTCGTCGCTGGCAATTAAAAATCAAATTCGCTCTGCTCGAACGCTTTTCCAAACGAGATTTCCCCTGTTCGCTATAGCTCCTCTATATGTATCTATCCCAGTTGCTGTCATAATTTCGTTAAATAACGCAGCGCGGACACCTCATTGGATGGGATGTGATGGTATGGGATTGGATTGGATGGGATGGGATTGGATTGGATTGGATTGGTTTGGATAGGATCGCAGAGGAGCTCACAGCGGGGTTTGCAAGGCAGCTAGTTTATGTCACACAAATATCCAGTGACAGACGCCCAATGGGTGGCCATCCACCATCCACCTCCCACTCCTGGAATTCCCTTGGCTTCATTTTGGATTTTTTGGCTTCGCTGCCAAAAATAATAAAAAAAAAAGCACTGAAGAAAATAACATGGCGAAGCGGCAGGGAAATAGGGAAAAGCGCAAAAACTAAAGCGCAGACTAAATCATTTTGGGGGCAGTTCTAAGTGGGCGTCGGTGGGCGTGGCCTCTTTGCTAATTTCATTGACTCTTCAATTTTTGGTCGACTGCCAAGCTGCGCCAAGTGGGTGGTGGTGGGTGGTTTATGAGTTACTTACGCCCCGCTTCGCCCCGCTACAGTAGAGCTTCCTTAACTGAAACTATTATACATGCAATGCATTACTATTCTCAGGAATCTTACATCCTTTTTGTTAAGCACTTTGCACCCTTTCAATTTATTCCACTTGTTCCTTAACATAGTTTAGTTTCGAATGATTGCTTTGCCATGGAACTGAGCAGCCTTTGATGATAATTACTCATAAAAGCCTTTGCTGAGACTTTTCGCACCTGTACGTTTTTTGGGTCTGGGAAGTTTTTCAATTACCTTAAGTGCAAGTGGGCAACAAGTTTGGCTGCCGCATTCGTCACTATCCTGGTGGGTACAGTTGTGCCTGGTCAGTCGAGCGGAGTTGAAGATACGAGTATGTGTGGAAACCTCTCGGAAAAAAGGGGACCGCAGTTCCTTTAGAGTTGTATGTTCTTCTTTTGGTATATTTGTTCTTTTTTTTTTCTTCCTTGATACTCCAGCCCTACATGTGTAACACACACACACACACTCACACACAGATATGCAGGCAGGCTGGCAGGCTGGGAGGACACTGCCGGGATGGTCACATATATCATTGTCAAGTCTATATGCAAGGCATCCCCCTGCCGCCGCCACTGTGCCCCTTGTAGCAGCACCCCTTGCCCCACGAATATCAGTCCCTTGACAGCGCGTGGGGCGTGCGGCAATCTTTTTGGCTTGTCAAATGCGCATTTCCTGCTTAGAGTCCTTGCCCTATGTGTGTGTGTGTGTGTGTGTGTGTGCGTGTGACTGTGTCGGTGTGCTGCTGTGCTGGTGTGTGTGTATCTCCTCTTTGTGCTTAAGTGTATCTGTGTTTGTCTCCAGCGCAATCAATACGGCGGCGCTGGGGTAATAGCTGCAGGATTTACGCGCTCGTGCGGCGTCTCCGGCTCGTCCGCAAGCTCCTCCTGCTGCTCCTCCTGCTGCTCCTCCTGCTGCTCCTCCTGCTGCTCCTCCTTGTTGGTCCTCCATGCAGCCCGAAAAATAGCACGCCCTCGTCCTCGGCAGTTACCTTTAAACTTTTTTTATTGATATTTTATGTATTAGTGGGGGTGTATCCGCCAGTGGGTGTACAAGTGTGTATGTGGGTGAATGTGCTTTTCCTCGTTGGCTTTTTATGAAAGCTGCTGTAATGATTTGTTTTATGAACTTGTTCCTGGGCTTCGATCCGCAGCCAATCAATGTTTAACCAAGGCCCATCGACTTTATTTGCTGTAGGTATTTATGACTGACAGTGTACTGTAGTAAGAAGCTCTGATCCTTCGGCTTAGCAAAGCCAACAAGTTGGTGGTTGCAGAGAGAAAAAGTGGGTGACACATCAGTAGATATATTCTATTTTTAGTAAATGTTATACCATCTACCATTTACGTATTGGAAATAGCTTAGTAATTGAAAAATGAAAAGTAAATGTATCTGTAGGACCTTTTCGCCGTCTGTATACGACCACACTATATACGAAGCCCCCCTAAGAAGCCCCAGTTCGTTTGCCACTCTGAGCCAACATTTTACACCTCACCTTTTGGATTCAGAGAGGCAGGCGCATGATTTATGGCCAACATTCGAACGAGTGGGCGGTGGGTGGTGGGGTGCTCGCTGGCTTGGCAGAGGGTTACCCACACAGCGACCAATGCCAAAGCCAAGGCACTAAACTTCAATTAGCCGCGACGAGAGTCCATGACTTTTAATCAGCGTACTTTACGCCACTCACTCGCACTCGCACTTGCACTCGCACGCCCTCCCACTCGCACTGAGGGCGCCCCGCATGCGGCCTCCTGCTCGCACGCGAGCTCGAAATGAAAATGCGTGGAGCTGCAGAAAACACACAATAAATTAAACCAACAAGCAATTACAGCAACAGCACAAACTGAAAAGAGGCACATGAGCAAAGGCTTTCGGCGAAGGGTTCGACCGTTAAGGTATCCTGTACTTTCAGCAATCCTCGCTAAAAGAACATGGCAAGGAATTGCATTTTGCAGATCCAATATCTTGATTTTATATGCATTAGAACACAGTTTCTAGAAAGAATGGCTTTATCGAAGAGCGGTAGAGATCTAGATATTGCTTCAGCTTTGAAGAGTACACCCGTTTTAAGTACCACACAATTGTATTACTTATTTATTTCCTTACCTCACCACGTATCCTACAAACCCTCAATTTGCAAATTTAGTGGGTAGCAAACGGCAAACGCGACCTCAAAGTTGCTTAGTGCGCTTGATGTTACTCCTGTTCTACGGACTGCTATTGCTTTGGCTTATGGCCGCACATGAAATGCGAAAAACACCTTGAGGGGCGAGGAAAAGTAAGCCTTGAGTTTTTCCCCACTCGGCGGCCACAGTGGCTCAAAGCCGAGGAAAACCATTGTCGGAAACTATGGAAACTATGTGAAACTTCGAGCACAGGGTGTGTGGTGTGTCCGGTGACAGGATTTATTTGCTGCCCGCATATTCGAGTTTGGCGAGGTGGCAAGGTGGCATGGTGGCGAGTTCCGAGGACAAACATCCGAGGGCCACGAGGAGGAGGACTCTTTTGGGTGGCATTGAAGTTGCAGGGTCGATCGCTGGCGTTGTCCTTTCGCTCATTTTGCATGTTGCCACGGCGCTCTTTGCGGGCCCATTACAATAACAAATGAATGGCAAATTTGCTGCTCAGTATGGGGAATCCCCCACACACGCACACATACATGCACGTGCAGTGGAACTCACACGGATGGACAGACAGACAGACAGACGCAGCAAAGTAGACTATGAAAAAGTGCCGAAAGATTTATGCTTCTGCTTCTCTCTCTCTCCTTCTCCTCGTGTGTGTGTGCGAGCGTGTGTGTGCGTGTGTGTGTGTGCTTGGCAGTCAATGCGGATTCAAAATGCCATCCAGGCGATAATAAGCTTGAAAGCCTGCCACCCACCGCCAATCCACCCGCCCTGCAGAAGTGTTTCTGTGTGTGTGCGTGCGACACATCGAGCTGACAGCAAATGAGACAGCTGCAAATGGAGAAGGTAGGAAGTTTGGCCTGCCCCCATCCCTCCTGTCCCTTCCCGTCCTTCTGCCTTGCTGGGACTATGGATGCCAATCTAGGTGTCGTGTATTAGCCCCCAAAATCCTTCGCGCCGGCAGCCCAGGCAAATTACCAAAGTGCCAGGAGCCGGTGACAACCGTTCGAGTGGCTTGTCGCTCGTGGGGTGTGCATGTCTCCGGCACACAACACACTTAAGATCAAAGATCCTTGGAAAAGGCTCTAGTCGCTCTCTTGTACTAGTCAAAATCTGTTCCATATGCTGTAGTTGCTTTTAAGAAGGATTCTCTATGTTGCTCTAAGAAGGATTTTCTATATTGCTCTCAGAAGGATTCTCTATGTTGCTCTCCGAAGGAAATTACATGTTACTTTCTATCTTAATGGAAAAATAAATCTTAATCTCACAGTGTTTCTATAATTTCCATCGTAGTTTACATACAGATTTGGGAGCTACTTGGTTCATACGATTATTTGGTTTCGTTTCCTATTTAGAGTTCATACTTTTCAACAGGAGATTCTGATATCAACCATTACTATGTTATATGCTGTGAATATTCAATGTACGTTATACCCTTACAGGTGTCGGCTGGTCAGCATCTGCATCTGAGTGGCGACATGAAGAGCAACGTCTCGGTGGCCGCCCAGCAAGGTGTCTTCTTCAGCCAGCAGCAGGCCCAACAGCAGCAGCAGCAGCCCGGCGGCGCCAACGGACCGAATCCCCAGCAGCAGCAGCAGCAGCCGCATGGCGGCAACGCGGGCGGTGGAGTGGGCGTTGGCGTGGGCGTGGGTGTGGGTGTGGGCAATGGCGGTCCTAATCCCGGACAGCAGCAGCAGCAGCAGCAACCAAATCAAAACATGAGCAATGCAAATGGTAAGCCAGCATCTGAGAGTGCCTTACATTGGACCTGTACGATTCCATTTGACTTCCATTCCAGTTCCCTCCGATGGCTTCTCGCTCTCCCAGAGCCAGAGCATGAACTTCAACCAGCAGCAGCAACAGGCGGCCGCCCAGCAGCAGCAGGTGCAGCCCAACATGCGCCAGCGTCAGACGCAAGCGCAGGCAGCGGCTGCAGCAGCGGCAGCGGCGGCGCAGGCGCAGGCGGCGGCCAATGCCAGCGGTCCGAATGTGCCGCTCATGCAGCAGCCGCAGGTCGGAGTGGGGGCAGGCGTGGGCGTGGGCGTGGGCGTTGGTGTGGGCAATGGAGGCGTGGTCGGTGGACCCGGTTCCGGTGGACCCAACAACGGTGCAATGAATCAGATGGGCGGACCCATGGGCGGCATGCCGGGCATGCAGATGGGCGGTACCCATGAACCCGATGCAAATGAACCCCAACGCTGCCGGTCCAACTGCCCAGCAGATGATGATGGGCAGCGGTGCCGGCGGACCGGGTCAGGTGCCGGGACCTGGCCAAGGACCAAATCCGAATCAAGCCAAGTTCCTGCAGCAGCAGCAAATGATGCGCGCCCAGGCGATGCAGCAACAGCAGCAGCACATGTCTGGAGCCCGACCACCACCGCCCGAGTACAATGCCACCAAGGCGCAGCTGATGCAGGCCCAGATGATGCAGCAAACGGTGGGCGGCGGTGGCGTTGGCGTTGGCGGTGTTGGCGTTGGCGTGGGCGTGGGAGGAGTCGGTGGTGCCAACGGTGGCCGCTTCCCGAACAGCGCTGCCCAGGCGGCAGCCATGCGGCGCATGACCCAGCAGCCCATCCCGCCATCCGGCCCAATGATGCGACCACAGCATGCGATGTACATGCAGCAGCATGGAGGAGCAGGCGGTGGCCCAAGGAACGGCATGGGTGTGCCCTATGGTGGCGGAGCAGGCGGTCCAATGGGCGGTCCGCAGCAGCAGCAGAGGCCGCCTAATGTCCAGGTTACGCCCGATGGCATGCCCATGGGTTCACAGCAGGAGTGGCGGCACATGATGATGACACAGCAGCAGACGCAAATGGGCTTCGGCGGACCAGGACCAGGTGGACCCATGCGGCAGGGACCCGGTGGATTCAATGGAGGTAAGTGCGAATAAGTGCTAAATACCATACGTTACTTCACCTAAACTGTCATCCTTCCTTGCAGGCAACTTCATGCCCAATGGTGCACCCAATGGTGCAGCGGGTAGTGGACCGAATGCTGGCGGCATGATGTCCGGCCCTAATGTGCCGCAAATGCAGCTGACGCCAGCCCAGATGCAACAGCAACTGATGCGCCAACAGCAGCAGCAGCAACAGCAGCAGCAGCAGCACATGGGACCTGGTGCCGCCAACAACATGCAGATGCAGCAACTGCTCCAGCAGCAGCAATCCGGAGGCGGTGGCAACATGATGGCCAGCCAGATGCAGATGACCAGCATGCACATGAGCCAAACCCAACAGCAGATCACCATGCAGCAGCAGCAGCAGTTCGTGCAGAGCACCACCACGACCACGCACCAGCAGCAGCAGATGATGCAAATGGGTCCAGGGGGCGGTGGTGGTGGCGGCGGGCCGGGTTCCGCCAATAACAACAATGGCGGCGGTGCAACGGGCGGAGGCAACTCCGCGTCGACCATTGCCAGTGCCAGCTCCATCAGCCAGACGATCAACTCGGTGGTGGCCAACTCGAATGATTTCGGTCTCGAATTCTTGGACAACCTGCCCGTGGACAGCAACTTCTCCACGCAGGATCTGATCAACTCCCTCGACAACGACCACTTCAATCTGACGGATTTCAATATGCCGTAGATGAATGTCGGGTACCACTCAAACACCACCTCCAGCCAGCACCAAACACAACCACCACCACCATAAACCACCACGATGTTGCCTCAGTTTTGTTTAGATTTTTATTTTGTTGCCTCTTGTTGTTATTGGCCTGGACAGCCGAACCCAACCGACCTAAACGCCCCAACGCCCTACCGCCCCACACGGCCCCGCCCCCTTGTTCCTGCCAACGAAGTTATTTTGTTTGTTATTTGTGTGTGAATTTATTCCTAAGCTAAGTTCGTTCGTCTATGTACTCTAATTTCGTGGGCTCCACTGTATTGTATTGTATTGTATTGTATTGTATTGTATTGTAATGTATTTTATTGTATCTGTATGTATTATTAGAGCTGTTCCCAAGGTCCAAGGCGTGCAGCGCCCACTGGGCGTGGCAGCGGCGAGAGTTCGCAAGACATTCCATATGCAGCGGTCGAAGCAAGGAATTAGGGAAATTCGAGAAAGTACTTGCAAGTACTTTAAAAACAATCGAACAGATTTCAAATTCTCATACACCGAAACAGATACAGACTCGTTGTGCAACTTAAGCACTTGTACTTAATGCAAATTTGTAGTGCCACGCCCAGCGGGTTGCACGCCCCATTTCGTTTGATTACTTAAGCAAAAACCAGATGAAATGATGGAAGCAAACACAAAAAGAACCAACAACAAAAACAAAATCGAAAAACAAAACGCAAAACACAAAATAGTTGTACATTTTATATTGTATTTAATTTAATTTAATTTTTATAAAAACAAAATCGACAAACTAAAAGAAACAAACAAAAAAGAAAATAAAACAAAACAAAACAAAACAAAAAAAATGGGAAAACAGATCGAGAAACTGTCAGAATAAAGAGCAAAAATATTGGTGATATTTTAAATGCTTAAACACAAATTGAGAAATAAGCGAATCAAATGAGAAAACAACAAAAAGCGAAGACCACAAAGCATAGTGAAAGGGAAGAACTTTTTAAAACGACATCAATTTGAGAATGAGAAGCAGTTATTATTATTATATTATAATTATTATTGTACATTAATTTTTTAGACGAGTTCATTTTTAAATGGAATTTTAAACGCGGAGCAAACAGTGCGAGAAACGCGCAAACAAAACATATTTAAAAAATATACACTATATATTATGCGTAGTTTTTGGTAGTGAAACGTAATTAGTAGTTTGTTAAATAAATTGATATACACCCAGAAATACATAATATACAAATCATATGTATGTATGCGATCCGATATATTTGATTACTGTAAAAGCAGCGCTAACAATTTACGAGTATATAATTAGTCATAAGTCGCCACAAAATGTTTGAGGAGCTAAGCGGAGATCGAAATTTATATTTACTATATGCGCCTGGCCGCATTACCAAGTGATGCCATGCCAAGCCTAGCCACGCCCACACAAATAAGGAGGAGGACGAACAATATTAGAGCAAACAAAACGAAATCGCGTGAAGAAGTAAAATCGTAAAATCGTAATATCGTAAAATCGATGAAAATGCCAGAGATTCCAGCAATGAAATTATTGTACGACAACTAATTAGAGCAATTCCATAAGTCCGTAAGTTAGACGTTCAGTTGAGGCCATAGAAATTTTTGAATCGGGCACAGCGGTTGCCACTTCCACAATTATATAGTAACAGACAGCTCACAGCCATTTTTGCAGAGTTTACATTAATTAGGATCAGCAGCAACAAATCCATAGCACACACGCCTAGCAAAAAAATATATAATAAATTTAATGAAAAGTATTTAAGCCGCAGACAAACAAATGATTAAAACCTAACAAAATTTACTATTACAATTATAAATGAATAAAATACGCGAATTGTAGTTTGTAATTAATGCTAAAGATACGAAGTAAAAATTTGTTTATAACTATTATATACCGCAAATTATATATACACTATTATTACTATATACAATATGGCATATTATTATTACATATATATATTTCACCATTTAAACAAAATAGCGAGCAAAATCGTTAGGTGTTCAGATGCCGCCTCGCTACGCAGTTCCATTGATCAGTTTCCCCGCGAAACTAGTGGCCAATCACTACGAGATGCAGCAGCACATCCGAACTTGATATCAATTAACAAGAAAGCAACCAGCTGCCAGCGGCAAGCCATAACATACGTGTGTGTACCATGTTTACCATCTCGAATCCTTGAATTGCATTGCAATTGCTTTAAGCCTGTTCGGACTTTGGTCAAGAGTAAAAACGATTTGGTTAGCCGTGTGGTTTTCCAATTGAGTAGCCGGATGTATTGGTGCGCCAGCCTTCTGTTTGCCGTTTTGTTGTTCTCCGAGATTGAACAAAATGTTGGGAAGCAAAAACAAACATTTACAGATGTTCTTTTACGATTAAAAAAGGAAACTACAAAAATAAAATAGAAAAATATTACTTTTGTAAATAAATGAAAAATGCTTTTTATTCCTGGGACAATACTGATTTCGATGGCTAAAAAGATGATGAGTATAAGGCGAATAAATTATGTCGTGGCATAGTTTTCATTCATATTTATTAATTTCTCATACGCATGTTCATAATACATAATTGCATATTATACGACTTATGATAAATATTTCCATATTATTCCATTTGAAATACTTGCATTTAAAGTGTATGTGTGGTGGTGTGTGCTTTAATTGTTTAACATTATCTTGGGGTTTAGGCATATTCAATAATCCTGCTACATAGCATTTCCAACACATTCGCAATTGCACGAATTCTTCACGCATTCGTGTTGCATGCACCCATCGAGTGGGCACTGCATGATGCATGTTGTAGTTGTAACTAAGCACTGCACGTGGATTTACTAGACGGCTTAACTTAAAAACTAACAAGCTTGATGGCTAATCATATTTGTTTACATGTACGCGCGGGTTGTGGGTGTTGGAACTAAAACAATTTACAAATAATTAGCAACTATTGCGAGAACTAAAAAGTGTGCTAAAACCTAGTTATACGCTAGAGTATCCAATATATGCTCGGTTGTTTATGTTTATGGTTTAGATTTAGGTTTTCTAACTTTTCAACACTTAGGTGCTAGTGCTAAAGGAGCGGCCTGCCAATTCGAACGATTTCATTATATTACCATCCAATTCTTTCATTACCTCAAAGAGTTTTTGTTTAAACAATGTAAATGCATCAATCGCTTGCTTAGTTAGTTGAGTTCTTCAATATATTTCATTCAGTATGTAGGCGAATGCTGGTTCGATTTCTGTGTTCTGTTTGTGTATTATGCAATAAAATCAGCCTTAGTTATAATAATTGTTACTTGTGAAAACGCATTTATAAGTTTGGGTTGCCTATGACGATATTTGCATTAAGCGTTGGCAAATAGTTGAGAACCTCTTTCAATACAATACGTTACTTCTTCAACTCCAATTACGTTCTCTAATATTCTGTAATACTCTGGCAAGTTAAAGTTGTTCTCTAAAAAAACAATTATACAAAAAATCTTTTAAAAGTAAAAATCTGTAAATTTTACTAGCAAAAATTTACGTTTTGTTTTCAATTTCGATCTTTCTTGTTTCTCTTTTCTCGGCTATAAAATATTTGTTTTTGAAATATTTGATTTAGAAATATTGTGTTTAAAAACATTATACGTTTTATTCATTTAGTTTTTGTTAGTTATGTTTAGTTTAGTTGACTTGACTTGACTGGAAATTCGGCTAAATGCTCAAATTTAAATATTTTTGTTACTCGGTGCAACTTCCGCCTCCCTGCTTTCTTTAGGCATATAAAACCTACGCTAGTTGTGAATTAGAGTAATGTTAATGTCGTTTAAATGTTTTGTGCACTAGTCAAACACGAACACGAATGATCAATGGATGGATACTGAATAAATGAAGTTGCCTGGCGCTGGCGCCCTTCTAACATTACGAACTAAGATCGGATGCGGACTGAAGTCCACATTAACATTTGACACATTGTGCAGCTCGAAAGCAAACTGAAAGACCAATATCGAGCCAGATTCTTCGGCAACTGCCTCTCAGTTTGTTTTCAATGTTAGGATGCTGGGTATCTGTTAACTAATCATTAAATATTGCATACATACTTGCTGTTTGATTACAAATAGCGATTAGTTGCCGCGCGCGGGCAGCTTGCATAAGTTTATATCACACGCAATAAATATAATAAGAGTAACTTAAGATTTCGAAATCAAGGAAATTCTAGTTCGAACATCCTCTTGCCATTGAAAAGATGTGGCAACAATTAGATTTGTGCCTGAAATGGTCGTCGCGCTTCATTTTCTGGGTGCAGGCAGTTGCGGCTATTCGTTGTGAGTGGCAATGACTGTTGACTTACACTAACTAACGATTTAACGATTTGGCAAACGGTTGATTTGATTCCCCAGGCTTAGTTTAGTGCAGCCTATGGTGGTTGGCCTTGGGCATGGCCCCCACGATCCGGACCCTTCCCAAGGTGCCCACCGCTCCAGCGCCAGCGCCCCCGGACAGCCGCTGGTGCATTTGCAGCATCTGCTGCTGCTGCAGTTGCTGTTGCAGCTGCTGCTGTTGTTGCTGCTGCTGCTGCTGTTGCTGCTGTGGATGATATTGGCTCGTTGGGAGATGCGGCTGCGGCGCGTGCTTGGCATCGTTGCAATCGCAGAACTGAGGCGGAGGCGCCAACACCAGATTATCGGTGCACAGCTGCTGCAGATTGTTGTTGCCCTGCTGCACCGCAGTCGCCCCAACGCCCGGAACGCCAGCAACAGCGCCAGAGGCAACAGCCACCAGCTGTCCGCTGGGCAGCATGCCCACAATGTGGGCGGCCATTGGTTGTTGCTGCTGCTGCTGTTGCAGTTGTTGCTGCAGCTGGTGGGGATGTGGGTGGGTCTGTGTCGGGTGATGAGGCTGCTGGCGCTGGAGCGTGAGCTGAGACGGCTCTCCATCGCTGTCCGCTTCCAGGGGCGGCGGGAGTTGCATCAGGGACACTGCCGTGGTTCTGGTGGCACCCCTTTGCATGGCAATGGCCGCTGCCTGCTTGCGCGTCAGCGAATTGTGACGCTGGAACGCCTTTGCCGGCGGCGAGGGACTTAGATCTCCGTCATCATCCTCCAGATCGGAACGAGTCTCCATCTCCGATTCGTGGCCACTGCTGGTGCCCTTATGTAGTTTCTGCTGGTGCTTTGCCACTAGGACGGCTGTGTTGCTGGCTCCTCCGGCCGCGGCGGCCTTAGCCTTGAGGATCTGCTGGAGATGTTGTTGGTGGGCCAGTTGCTGTTGCTGCTGCTGCAGTATCTGCTGCTGGGTGGCGATCAACTTCTGGTTGGGATTCGACGACTGCTGCTGATGATGATGGCTGGGAATGCGTCCCAAAACCTGTGGACTCATCACATTGCTGTTGATGTTGCTCTGTTGCGTAAACTTGTTGGTGCTGGCGGCTGTTATTGGTTGCTTGTTGCCCAGTTGCTGCTGCTGCTGTTGGATGACGGGTGCATGTTGCTGTTGCACAAGTTGCTTCACTGTAAGCGTGGCCGTGGGCACTGCAGTGGTACCGCCGCCTATGCTGATGGTGGTCTTGGCCATGGGCTTCGTGGTGTGACTGGTGTTGCTGCTGGGCTGATCGGGAATAGTCTTGGGTTCCTCCACAATAGTTACTGATGGCTTCTTCTTAATGGTATCGGTGGGCTTACCACCACCTGGCAGTGTAAGCCCGGCGGCCAGTGCCACCTGTTCCTGTTCGCTGCTGACGCCGGAGCTGCTGTTGTCGCACTCATCTTCGCCTGGCTGCAAAAGTTTCTGTGGCTGTTGGTGGGATTGCTGCTGGTCTTGTGGTTTCTCCTCCTCCGGTTTCTTGGCAAAACCGTTTGGCGATGACTTCGATGTCTTTAGATTGCTGCGAATGCGCTGGATCTCCTCCACAGAGAGCGAATGAGAAATCGAGGCACTGCCTGAGTTGGAACTACTCCCACTGTGAACGGAAAATTAGGGATTATTAAAAGGGGAATGTAACTTGGATTATACTTTATAGATATCTACCTGGCCTGGCTATTTCCACTAGTCTCTGGCACATCGAATAGTGCAATCTTCTCGTTGAGCTTGGTGTTCCGTGCCACAAGGATAGAGTTCTCATCCTCGCCATCCGACTCACTGCAGCTGTAGTCAGGCTCGGGAATGGGAGGAGCTGTTCCGGCTCCACTTGTACTGCCATTTCCATTGCCATTTTGTGCCGGCATAGGTGCTGCCTGCGGCAGCGGCGGAGCAGGCGGTGATTGAGGGGCAGACTGCTGAGGTGGCTGCTGCACCTGCTGCACTTGCTGGACCTGGACTTGGGGAGCCGCATAGTGAGAGGCCAGCGCTGCAGGTGGCTGCTGTGCTTGTTGCTGCTGCTGCTGCTGCTGTTGTACTGGTCGCATCTGCGTGGGAGCAGCGTACTGACTAACTGGCTGCTGGGATCCAGCGGATGTCTCCTGCGATGGCTTCTCCTGCGCCTGGCGCAACTTCCAGGCCATCACGTTGCGCAGTTCCTGCGGCGAGGCATAGATCTTGGCATTTGCCGAGGGATTGAAGCTGCTCTGTACGCCATCGATAGCTGCACTGGTCACAGCATCATTTTCCGTTCGCTTCTTCAATTTTTGTTGTAGAGAGATGGTGCTCTCATATTCCGAAACACTGCTGCGTGTTTCCACTTTAACAACCTGACCCACTGGAGGTGGTGGAGGTGGGTGATTTGGCGGTGGTAGTACTGCTCCTCCCGCTCCTGCACCAGCCCCTACTCCTAATCCTCCCAATTTCAGCTCTCCTTGGTTAGAGTTCAAGCGTTGGAGTGAGGCATGGAGCGTGGCCACATCGTCCTGCGAGTGGTGACCCTTGCCAGATGCCTGCCAAATGGATGAAGCAGAACCGTGCAGCTGAGGACCATGCAAGTCAGGGTGTGGAATGGAACCGCTTGAGGTCACGACCGCCTCCGGCTCCACCTGGGACCGACTGTGGGTGTGGCTACGGGCTTTCCACGAAGCGTGCCACTACCATGCTTGCTCCTCGCCGTCTTACGTTTCATCTCAGCCACACTGCCGTACACCAGGGGACCACTCCTCATGGGAGATCCATTGGATGCAGGCGGAGTGGCTGCACCGCTGTCCTGTGCCCGACTGGAAACGGGAGCTGGTCATCATGGTGGCATAGCGACTGGCGTTCGCCGCACTGCCCTCGCCCTGCTGGCGCTGGAATAGCTCCTCCAATTCGGCAGCTGTGATCCTACTGGATGTGGGTCGAGCCTTAATGCTGGCCGTGCGTAGCTGAACGGGTGTTCCAGGCCCCGTTTGGATACCGGTAGGTGTTGGCGTTGCAATCGACTCCACCGAGTTGGATTTGGTGTGCGGCAATTCGTCCTCCTTCTCACCGCCGTTCTCCAGACCAGCAACCATGGATTTGGCCCTGGCTCTGCCCACACTCAACGTGGTTTTGGGATCCCTGCGCGGTGGCATCGGAGCCATTCGCACACTGCCTCCGGCGGAGGAGGAGGGACCACTTCCTCCCGGACCCGTCATCTTTCTCGGCAACGTGGCGCACTGACGGTGCGAACTTTGAGGTGTACTTGGTCCACTGTTCAAATGGTGGCTGCCGGCTCGCGCTCCACTGGGCAGATACTGAGCACTGGCCTGCATCTGGTGGGGGTAATGTGGCGAAACCACAGTCAAGTTGACCAGAGCGCCGGCCGAACGAATCATTTCGACCACTTGTTCGTGCGAGGCGGAGCTAACGTCTTCGCCGTTGATGGTCAGCAGGAAGTCACCTGGACGAAGTCCTGCCATGTCCGCCACTCCACCCGGATCTACATCGTCCAGGTATTGGAGCGCCGGGAAGCGCTCTGAAGGGCGCAGCTGCATCAGCTGGGAACTTGCCTTGGCGCCGCGCAATATGAAGCCGAATCCGCGCTTGGCTCGGTGCAGTACCACCGATCGAGGGGCGTTATAGTCGCTGTTGGAATTAGAAGAGATGTGGCATTAGTTTGCAACTCATTGACGGGGTTTGCTTTCGTACCTCTTTTTGATGCGTGGTGCAGTGGCGCTGCTGTACTGTCCCACGGAGTGGTTATTGTTTCGATTTTGGATGCCGTTGCCGGACGCTCCGCCTCCATTGGTTTCCAGCGGCTGCTGGCATGATCCGTTGCTGGCCACTGACAGTGATGGCGACTGATGGGGCTGCTGGAGCAGAGTGCTGGAACTGCCAGAATGTCCCCCCAAGCTCAACTGTGGTGATCCCTGGTAGGAGGCGGCGGAGGAACCTGCTGGAACCTGCTGCAAGTGCTGCTGCTGCTGTTGCTGCTGGGGAGCCATGCCCGTGCTGGCTGTCATCACATTGGTGATGTGCTTCTGGCGCAGACTCACCTCCTGGACGCAGTCGGCCGGAAAGAAGCCGGACTGGTTGGTGCCTCGCACATAGCCCTCGAGCAATCCGCAGTCGGTGCTGCCCACCACTTCGATGACATCACCAGGCTGGAGGCGAATGTGCCCCACGGTATTGCCGGCGTATGGCTCCATGCACACAACTGTGGTGCTGGGATGCCCGATGGAACATGCTGCCGAATCCGAGTTCGTTCCCACGCCCGACGAGTCGCTGATTATGTCGCTGGTGTCGCCCAGGGATTTGTCTGTTCGGGAGAGTTGGATACAATGAGTCGTTTGCTTTCTTATGACTACATTTGATGTGTATGATGCAGAGGACAAACGAGTGGCATGCAGATGTTTGAACGCACAACAGGAGTCAATGCGGATGCTTTAAACGAATATAAACATGGTCGAAATAAGGCAGAGGAATGAACTGGAAATTGCAGGTGGGCAATTTTCAGTGAAGAATACAATACATTTGAGGAAAAATGATCAGAATCAATGCAATGATTCATTAGATTTCGTAGAAAGGGTGGATATCACAATTAGAGAAAATTGCAAAAAGATTAAATTCGAGAACTTAAATATTCCGATTACAGCGTGATGTAAAGTGACGTGATTATAAAGTATTGTCAAGAAAGTCTTTATCCTAATATGATGATTTCTTTATAATATTATATAATCAGTGTGAGGTAGAAACACATGCACTCACACTTGGTTGACTCAAAATCTACTTAATCGCATGCCTACGGATACATACAGTAGTTATAGGGTATACTTATCCGATTGACGAAGATACATATATCTTTGCCAGTATTTACAATAGTAGCAGACCTATGCCTTAAGTACCCCTCTTAACATAACTTAAGCTTAGGCAAATGCGAATGTAAATGCAAATGAGGTCGAAATCAAACCAAGGTCGAAAAACCAAGCCATTCCTCACCTGTCACAATACTGATGTCGTCCTCGTGGGATCGGTGGCCGGAGGAGCCCTCGGAGAGGCTGGAGCTGGCGGAGCTGTAGGCTCCCAGCATGTGCTCCGAGGGGCAGGGCGATGGCGGGCCGTGGAGCTGCAGTGCGTGCAGGTGGGGCAACTGCTGCTGCTGCAGCTGCTGGTGGTGATTCTGGTGGTGCTGGTGGTGCAGTTGCTGTTGCTGATGGTGGCCGGCCAGGAGCTGCTGGTGGTTCTGATGGCTGAGCATCAGACCAACACCGCCAGCCCCGTTGTTTCCGTTGGCAGCGCCATTCGAGCCGACCATCGCACCACCGAAACCACCTCCAGCCGCTGCCAGCAGAGCTGCGCCGGCGGCTCCATTGGCGCTCAACCACCCGATTCCCGAGCGGCGCTTCGGATTGTAGCGCGGCGGTCCGCGGAAGGGAACTGTGTGGTGATCAAGGATATTCACTTAGAATGTGTTCGAGTTGGTGGTCAAGGATTAGGCAGGAGAAGTGGTTGGGAGTAATATGTTATCTGTTTAGTTGGTCGTCAGGTCCGGCTGTCATCGCAGCTCTTTCGTGGAAAAGAGTTCCTTTTAAAATCAATTAGTAATAGAGAAGCTATTTTTTTTAATTTTAAGAATCCAATTCTGATTTCATTTTAAAAGGCATTCTTTTCTTAATACATTTTTCATTATTCCAATTCCCCTGTTTCCGTTTGCTCTCTACTCAATCTGATAATGTAATAACTTTGAATTTGGGAAATAAGGAAAAAATTCTAAGTACCCTAAGCTCAAGGCTGAGTTAAGGATTATTCCGAGAAATGATTGGCACACTTTACTTACACTTACTTACTGCTCATTTATCGAGGGATAAGCGACTGAGATGAAAAGCAAAACCAAAGGAAGGACACTCTACTAATGTCCTGCCAACAAATCAACTCACTAGGATATGGAATATATATATGTATGGAAAAACACGAAAAACATTGAACAAAACATGGATCAAGAACAGCCAAAATATTGGAAGTGTGGCATTAGCAAAACTATTTGAATTGTTTACATTTATGGAGCACGTATCTCAAACAAGCATATGCAAAATACGAAAAAGTGTTTTGGGTAAAGTATAGGTTGCGACTTATATAGAAATTGAAAGGAGTACAGATATTTATATAATACGAGTAATATACACTGATATGGGGAAAGAGACCTAGATGATCAAGTTGGATGATTGATTGATTGGTTGTTGAATGATTGATAGATGATATGCAAGTGTGTTCACAGAGAGAAAAACAGATATGAAGACGCTCATGGGGTAAACTGATTTGAACTAAGTGGAAAGGAAACTAGTTTATTTTCATTGTGGCCAATATTAATAAAATAGACTGAGTAGAGCAAACGAATATTGAAACAGAAACTTAAGTAAGAACTTAAGAACTTAGGAGATCAGAATGGTGTTCCAAGGTGCTTGAAACACTTTCCGTGTAAATGGGATTTTGGTTTGAGTTTTGATGAGTATGAAGTTAGTTCGGTTGCGAGTACGAGTCGATTGCTTTTCGGGGGGTGAATGATGGTTGATGATTTTGAAAAAGGCCATCACTTACCAATATCCTCCGACTTGTAGTTCTCAATGATTTCGGCCAGCTCCAAGTTGCCGGCTATAACAGCCACCTATGGGAAATCGAAATGGATTAAAAAACCATAGTTCCATGGGCCAAACCAAGTTATTAAATCGCAAACTAACTTAGGTACTAGACTGAACTACAAGCATAACTACAGCAGCACAAAAGTACCAACTTAAGGACTATCAACTACTAAGTTGTTAACAAAATTCAAAAAGTTTTTGGCCCCAGAATATACACAGAGCAAATAACTTTGCATGCGTTCCCAACTCTTTTCATTGGCATAAGAGTACAAGTAAGTAATTCGCATGATCCATTTCCCATTTGCTCTGTGTAGGTTCTGGAGTCCAGACACTGGGCTTTACCTGGTAGGGAGTTTGATTGGCAAAGTTCTGGGCGCCGCGCTGGGCGCCGCGAAAGAGAAGCATTCTAGCACAAGCCTCTTGGTTGTTAACAGCGCACACATGCAGCGGACTATTGCCGGACGCATTGCGGCCGTCCATGTCAGCACCGTAGAACAGCAGGTGTTCCAGGTGCTGGACGAGGCCATGGCGACAGGCCTACGGATCGATCGGGTGAGCGGAGAGAGCCAAAGGATGCAGCAGAGATGCATATGCCAACCCGCGGGTTACAAAGTATTAGCAAGCGAATTTGTTTTGTTTTGTTTTGATTTGGTTTTGGTTTTGGTTTTGTTTTTGGTTTTGTTTTTGTGTTGGTTTTGTTTTGTTTTTTGTTTAGAGTTAGAGAAGAGGAGTTTCAAGAAAGAAGAGAGAGAGAGATAAAGAATACAATCATTAATTGGCGTTCAACGGTTGTGGGCCAACACCATTTCACCGGGGATTGGCTTGGGGTCAAAGCAGTTGCTGTTAAGGATCGCCAGGATCATCACGGACCGCCACCGACTCACCTGATGAACCTCGTTCCAGCCCTGGCTGTCCTGGATGCCCAGCGTGGCGTGGTCATGCAGCAGACTCTCTGTGATCTTGGCCTCACACTTCCTGGTGATGGAGATGTACAGCGGGGTGATGCCACGCCCATCGCGGTAGTTCGGCGAGGCGCCCAGTTCGAGCAGAGTGCTGGTGATTGGAGAGCAGAATGGTAATGAGTGCGTCTTACAAATGCAGAGGGACATCCGCTCACCTGACCGCCTCCAAGGAGTCGTGCTCGACAGCCCGGTGCAGAGCTGTGGTTCCATCCTTGGTCCTGTAATCCAACAAGGCTCCACCGTTCACCAGAGCGATGAGCAGTTTGTTTGGCTTCTTGGCGCCGGTGGCCACCGTCAACGGAGTATCTCCGCTTTCCGAGCAATGGAAATTGGGATCCAGGCCCTTGGCACACATCTTGGCTATCTTCTCCACATGCCCGCCATTGATGCACTCCAGAAAGCGACGCAGATTGGCCCGCGTGTGAAGGGCCTTCAGCTGGCGTTCATCCAGGGTCAACATTTTGTACACACGCCTTTTGTACTTGAGCTAAAGGTGAACGAACAAGTTTAATAAATGATGAAAATGCGTGAGGGAATGTCTAAAACCGAACTCACCTCCAAATATCCCACGGGTCCGTTGAAAGGATAATCGCCCAGGCGGCGTTCTTCATCCAGGAATTTTCCCGCCTTGCCGTTGGCAGGTGGAGCAAACAGGCCATAGTTGAAGCTCTCCTTCAGTTCCTGGAAATGTACAAGTGGGTGGAAAGCATTTAAGTACGTGTGTACGTTGCTGAATCAGGTGCTCCATTGACGTGCTCAAGCCGTGCGGGTCCCACAAAAGACTTCCGGCCTAGCAATTGCTGAACTTCCTCCTTCTGTACTTGTGTGTGTACACATGAAAACACTGACATAAAAATGTTTCTCCATCTTTGAAGAGTGCTGTTTTTCAGCAAAACTCCCAAGGAACAAATCAAGTGATGGAATCATTACGACCAACACGGATTGCAAGTGTTTGGCTGACCATTTGGATTCGTACACCTTTTTTTCTCTCTGCACAACTGGCAAATACTTTTGTATCCTCTACAATGTCCTTGCTAATGAGCGCGTGACTGCAGCGCCAACAACAGGACCGCCAGCATCCAGAGCCCAACAGACATTCTGGCATTCATAATATACCGCTGCCTTTAAGTGGCAATTTCTTGTTTTAATTAAACAACACAACGAATTTCCCAGCAACGCCCTCTGCCTTTTCTGCCTTTTCTGCCTTTTCTGCCACCCCGGAAAAGTTGCTCCATGATGCACGAAGACTCGCAGAAAATGTCTCGAGTGTATAACGGGTTTGACATTGCCGCTGCATTAATTATGCAAAGTGCGTGTGAGCATACATACGTGTATATGTATGTATGAGGCAGTGTGTGTTGCTTACCGACTTTCCGTGTTCTATTTGCTTTAATGCCCCCCACGCCCTTAAGTGCCTCTCTAAAAAGGCAGTTCCATGCTGGCTCATAATGTGCCAAATGTTCCCATTAAAATGAACAGTTTGTCATGGATCTCGGCCTGGGTGTTGGCCAGATGTGGTGGAAATTACATGGCAGAGGGCTTTCCCCCAATTAACTAAGATAATGTATCGTCTTACAAGCAGATAGTTTCACTGGAGGAGCTTTTTAGATGCCTGCGGAAGCTACTTGATAGATCTTGATTAAGAAACCTTATTGAAGGGCTAAAAAACCTTTTGCTACATCTTTTTCATAAAGTTTATAAATATAAGCCAACAAATTACGGCTTATTTGCATCCAGCGAGGCAATATCTGAATGCTATTCCGGCTACATGCACTTTTCTTTCCAGTCACGTTTCCGAGACTTTATTTATATAGTTGGGGGTACCCGGTGGTTTCATATGCAGGCAGCATCAACAGCAGCAGCAGCAGCATCACCAGCCCTTCCCCTTCCTTACGTAGCAACTCACCCCTTGGACACATAAACTTCAACCACACAAACTAGCACGCCTCCAAGCAGCAGCCAGGCCCCCTACTCTTCATATTTCCCAAGCCCAAACCCAAACCCAAACCCAACCCCAGCTCCAACACCAACACCAAGCCCCACCCCAACTCTTTTGCCAAACAACAAAACACGTTAACGGCTGTGCGCCAAATGGGTTTTATGGCGCCACCCTCTACCCTCTACCCTCTACCCTCTGCCCCTTGGACCGCACCCACTGCCACGGATGCTTCTCCAACCCTCATCCCTTGGCACCCGAGGGTCTCAGTTACAGTCGCAGTCATGCACATGCAAATTGCAGACACGTCGCTGGCCGAGACCCCAACAAAAACAGGGAAGGTATGGATGGATTTTGGCACCGAAGCCGGAAATACCCTAAGGTTCGATTCAAGGATATCCTAGCACTGGGAATACTATATCCTGGCAGGAACTTTCAGTTCTCAGTACTGACTACTTGGGTACTTCCTCCGAATGAAGTTGGTACACATATGTTTCTTAAAGCTCCAGCACTACCCAATCCTGGCCATGAAGAGCATACCCTGTGCAAGGGTATCAAAGGAGCAGATGGGCAGAAGAAATTCCAACTTTTTGGTTTTTGGGGTTGTCCCATCCACGCGGGCGTTCTGCCCAAAGTCAAGTTGTTGGCGCAAATTGCATTTTTATGAGTTTTGATTTCGATTTTCCAATCCGTAAGACGGCTCATAAAATACCGTCGACATTCGGTGGGGATTACACAAGTGAGGGGGTTGCAAAGGAAATGGCAGGCCAGTGGATGCTGTTTGGAAAAGTAATTTAGAAGTTGTGCGCACTTTTTGGCTTTAAAGCACTTTTCAAACTGTTTTTGCTCATTTTGGGGTTTTTTCCCTGCGTCTGCTGTATGTTGGCTGCTACCGGGCATACCGTGGCAATAAATTCAGTTCGGCTGCAACAATGTGGAGCAGGCGGAATGTGTATTCGACATATTCGGTTGTATTTTTGTGGCAGCGCGGCAAGGGGCATGTGGCAGCTGGTGGGTCACTGTCCATAAATCATGGAGGAATTGCAACTGCAGGCCAGTACCAGTAACTTAACCAGCAGACCCAATGGCTCTCCGAAGGGTATAGAAACAAATTGCAATTTGCATGAAATTTACAATATTACACAGTTTGAGAGACAGCTCGTGCATTTCGCGCATCTCGTAATATTTTAAGTTTGAGCAGTTTGAGAGCGGGTGTAAAATGTATAAGGAGAAGAACGTGTCGGAGCACTAGGAAAAATTCTGAAGATAATTTTACTTAAATTACCTATGCTTTTCCAGCGGATATAATAGATTATACGCTTGGAAAATAAACGAGATTATCTGCATTATTCCTATTATGTTTGCAACGGAATCTATTTTCTAAAATTGTTATGGCATCACTTAGCAGAATGGTTTCAGGTGGTTTACTAGTACTTTAGTACCTAAAGTAAGTATATGTAAATATACACTTCATTTACACATTAGCACAGTTGGAGGGCCACTGGCGTAATCCAGTTCAATTAGCTCCAATTGGCATTCTGCATCAGAGGTGCTTGGTCGCACAGTTTGAGAGCCACTGGAGCACCAAGTGAGCAGTGAGTGTCAAGCTCAGATGGGAGAATCCAAGTAAATGTCAATGCGATGTGCAATGAGCGCTGTGCACTTGCTGCCAGCAAATAAGCGACTTCCTGTTCCAATAAGAAATACTCGAAAGACCCCGAGGCGACTCGGCCAACAACAATGCGAGCAGCAGCAACAAAAGACATCATTGATAAATTGTCAAACAGTAGTTGGCGATGCTTTTGCTGTTGTTGTGACTGCTGCTGCATTTGCTGCAATTGTTTTCTTGTTGATTGAAAGCCAAGCGAGAGGGAAATAGCGGCAGGTAAGCGTAAACAGTGCCAGCAAAAAGTAAATAGCCACTGCCGATGGACTGGACAGCCTCCAAGCTTGGAAGTGGGTCGCCGACCATCTGTTAGATTTCTACACGGAAAACAAATACTAGTGGTTGGCCAAAGCGATTTAAAGCTAGGAACTAGTTGTTTAATGTTTCCATTACAGAAAATATGCCATAAAATATATATATATCTATCATGTATATATCCTCATTTTAATACGAATCGATGATTAGCTTGCTTAATTTAGTGCAGCTATGGATTTTATATTATAAATAGATTTATAAAGTTATGTATTTTAAAAATTGTGTATTTCTAGTTAGAGAATTGATTTCTTTTTAACATATTACAAAAAGCGAAAATATATCTGCCTTTATACCATAAATTCTGTTTACGAACTAATAATTGGCATTTATACGACTAATTTATAGATCGCATTTTAATATTCGTTCTCAAATCAGGTCAGCTTTTTCTGTGTAAGCGCAATCTAGTTCTATTGCCGCAATTAAAGTCGCAACTAGCTCGAAGTTTGCAGCCTGCAGTTTTCAGTTTGCCGCTAAAGTCACGGCTTGGATTTGTTATGGTTTTTGGGATTTTTTGCGACTTCCGCGGAAAACTTTTGGGCTTTGTCAGGCTCTACACATTTACGGACTCATTAGTGTCAGCAAATTTTGTATGCCTTTTAATTTTGAGCAGCTGTGTTTGGCTTGAGTTTGACATTTTGGCAACGAAACAGCAGTTTGAGAGTCACTGGACTCCTCCAACTCCCACTCAAAAGGTATCGAATGACCAAAGTTCTCAGCCGAATGAGTTGAAGACACAGCGAAGAAGAGATAACGGAAGCTTAGAAGGGAAAGAGAGGAAAGAACCAGTAAAAGATTCTGCACTGTGGGGCAAACGCAGGAAAGTCGTAGTAAATAATCTGTATTTAATGGGTTGAAATTACTTAACAAATATTTACCGAGTCAATTTAGCCTTTAAAATTATTTTTGCCAACATTCCAATGGAGACTTCTACTTTCCAGTAATGCCACCTTGGCTCTGTTTCGCTCTTTTAAGCAAATATTTACACACATGTGGCAGTGCTACAGAAAAACGATCCATTTGCTGGGCAAATATGGCTTTTCTAGAGCACACTGGCTGCGTCAGACTTTCTGAATCATTTGTGCCAACTTCCCGCTCATTAGCACCGAATAGAATTCATCTCCAATTGTTTCGACCTAATGCCTAATGCCTAATGCCTAAATCTACATTTTTCTCGTTTCTTCCCGACATTTGGCACGTCCCCTGCCATTGTGCTAGCGTCTTCTTCTCGATCCGTGTCCTTTGTTGTGGAAGAATCTCCGATTCCGCTGATGTCTGGTCTTCTCAAGTTGCAGCCCAAGAGGTTTCAGCATCAATTTATGTAATCTGCCAACTCGCACACACACAGAAACACAAATACCTGGACCCGGGCTCTGGGCTCTCGGCTCCAAAGTTGTGGGCTCTGGGCCTTCACTTGGACTTGGACTTGGACCTGGACTTGGTCACATCATCTTATAAATTTAGCTCGTTTGCCGAAAGGGAGCAGAAGGCAGCGGAGGCTGGGATGCCTGTGGTAAACCGCAGAGCCACTTTGAATCGCAGTTTGGAGCCTCGAACAATGCCGACCATCACAAACTGGAACAATACACTGCGATTTTGCCCTATACACTAAGCCATTTGAATCAAACTTAATCTTGGGGTTACCTTTTGGGAAATACGACCTATACATATGTCTGCTGCAAACTTGAAACCTATTCGGAATTCGCTTTCAGTTGAATGGAGAAAAACCTAAAGCTATTTCTCTCAGTGTTCTGGGCAGGAGATGCGTTCCGAAAACTGGTTTTCAGCCGCGGTTTCTGTTCGAAATTCGCATTCCTATCGCCCGAGTTCGAGTGTATGCCAATTTTGCGGCGCTGAACTTGGGTTGCTTTTGAGTTCGGTTTGTTTGCCCTTACACATCAGCTTGCTCCTCATGTGACATTTGGTTAATTCGGAGCTTATTAATTTATGCGCGCATTGACAAGGGATTGCGGTAATCAATTTCAAGTTGATTGCCTTTTGAGGCGCAGTGCAATTTATCACGACTGCTTGTGAACTGAATACCTGGTTTATTCATAACTGAATCATTGCATTTGGCTTCTGTACAGAGGAACAACTTATGAGCATCAAATTCAAGAAATATTTTGTTTGGAACCAAGAGTTTGGTTCCAGCTAAATAGTATTTTCTCGCTGTGCACCTATCGGATGACTCCTCCTTTTCCCGCCAGGAGGTCAATGACGCTTATTCCGCCTGCAGCCGTTCGAGCCGCCTCAAAGTCAAAGTCAAAGCCATTCAGCAACTGAAAAGTTTACAAGCTGCACAGCCGACGACTCATCCCGAACCAACCCATTTGCTGGCTGCCTGGAACCCTTAGGTTCGCTCTGCATCTTCCCGTTCCCAGTTTGGCTATCAGGCTATCACATGGTCGGGGATGCAGCAGCAGGCAGCGGGGGCAAGCCCAGCCTCGAAACTAGTTTCGTTTGGCTAGATTTTCGTGGGCAAAAGCTGTGAGCGGCTGCTCCTGCTGCAGCTTCTATGTACTGGTTGCCTCCCTTTAGGTGTCCGTCCCAGATGTTTGTCTTGTCATGCCCACCTACAGCATCAGCATCTGCATCGGTTCATGCTGCATTCAGAAAATGCAATTTAAGAGCAAAACTGTATACCTAGGAGCATAAGTAAAGATACATCCCAGGGACAAAGACTAATATCTACGAATATACGAAGCAGAATTCTTTAAGCGTGGCTCGATTTCTCCCAGTGTAACTAGGGAACTGAGGCGAAAAGTTCTCGCTGAGGCGTGGAAGAAAGTGTTGATGGTGAAGACTTCTTTTGAGGCCTCCAACTCATCGCATCGAAACCAACCCACCGAACATTTATCAGAGTCAAGTGCATTGAACTTGTATTCGCCGACATGAAATTTATTTGCCCACTGGGGGCGTGGCAGCGGCGGCGCAACGCCCATCAGCCATTCATATTTTTTACACCCAGATGCATTTGGACAAACGGGGCTGGGTGCAACGGGAGGGACGGGGGGCATGGGAGCGGAAGGCAGCTATCTAGGGACAAAAGGACATTGACAGCAAGCGTCGAAAGGTGAACTAAAACATTCTACAGTTCTACACAAAAAAAAAAAATAGAAATGAAGAGAAAAAATAAATATATAGTGTACGGGAATTTGCAGAAATGTAGTGGCAGCAGGCTAAAGGATGTGGACAAGCTCATGATGATGCCACAGGAAAACGTGGAGGGGGTAAGTGCCACATAAAACTTGTGAATGCAGGTGACAGGCATTTGCAATAAAGCTGCTATCTGCAAAATGCAATGGGCGGGCGAAAGGGGGTTTTGGGGGGACCATCACCATCACCATCACCATGGAGGTAGAAGAGAAAGGAGACCTTTCCGAGATTAACCGTTGACAATGTTGCACGGAATGCGGCAGTTCGTCCGAAAAGCGCGCTTTAGAGCCACAGCAGCATGACAGAACCATGTTGTCAAGACTTTGCCCCACCGTCGGTGGCACATGCCCCATCTGGCAGACTAAGTGCCCCCGGGCGGCGTTTTTCGGGGGGGGAGGGGTGTGCTGTTGTGCAAAAGTTGGGAAAATGCCTAGGCAAGGAACCTCACTCTTGGCCTCACAGTTCTACAGGAAGTGCTGTGGCAACAGGAATTCGCCAAAGCATAGCGCAAGAAGTTATTTCAGTATGTTTACCCCAAAGTTTACTTACCTACGTTTAAGAGTTTACAAAAACTGGTAGCTAAGTATTACCTTAGATAAGCGCTTAAAAGCAACGGTGTTGCTTTTGGCTGCTCCTTAAACTATCTACCAGTATCGCGTATTACAACATTCAAAGCCTTCTTCTCAACCCCGTGATAAAATACCAGCTCCTTTCGCTCCTGGCAAATATCATTTTACATTCAATTTTTTCCCGAACTAATGCAGTTAGCCTAAACAAATTTCCAACGGAGACTCCAACAGAAGGGAAAATCAATATTTACATAGACACAAGACCCCAGACAACAACGGCAACGGCAACGGCAACAGCAACAGCAACAGCAACTACAGCCAACAAACAAACAAACAAACAAGAACAAGAACAAGAACAAGCCAGGGCAGACATTAAAAAGAAAAACACAGGCCCACAACATGCATCCAGCCAAGTACTCGTATGTACGGATATATGGGGTATACGAGTAAGAGTATATGCGTGTCTGGCGATTATGACTGCCTAAGATGGGAGCTCCCAGTCGCCGGAGGCTGGAGATTGGAAACGGAGGAGTCCCCATCTCGCCATGTCTAGGCTTGAATCTAAGCAGCGAAACATGCGACAAATTTTCCAGCAGGGGAGTTCCAAGTGTACAGGGTCGCATCCAAGGTATTTCTCGTTTTGGGGTTAAAGAACGGTGGAAATGCTTTCAGCATTTTCATATTCATACTCACGAAGAGAAAGAGTGGACAGGTTGGGGGAAAACATGCGGCTGCACAGAAAAACAAACGAAACAAAATATAAATAAAATGTGCCGGCAAATGGAAACCAAAACGAAGTCAGGATACACTTGGTTATAGAAAGAGTACTACAAGTTTCTTAAAAGAGCCAAATTACAGCTATATTAAATAGAAAAACTCATAGATAAGCTAAGTAATAAAAAGGGAACTTCCCCATTGAAGAAGATTTATATGGAGAATTCCCTACTTAGACTTTCTTCTTTCCATAAATCCTAGAACTAAGTTCACTACCTTAGAGCAACCCTCAGCCAAAATCCGTAAAGTGCAGGGCAAACTGAGAAATACCAACCACTAGGGCTGGCTGGAAAAAGGTTTAAGAAATATCTGGCAGCGAGAAAAGCCCGTAAAACGCTTTTCCAACTGGACTGCAGAGTGCATTGCCATCTGGCACAGCGCAGCAGGAAGGAAAGGATGTGTGTGGCTGGCCAGTAAAATTAGCCAGTGAAAGGAGAGAGGATTCCCCCCCTCTATATTGGCCACTTCCATTTCTATGTCAAAGTCATTCCGCTGGACAATGTAGAACAATAAAGTGCGCCACTAAACGACACACGACACACGGCACACGAGGCCCAGAAGAACGGGGCACCATAATGACGATAATGATGCCAATGATCGGGAGTCGCGGAGTCGGAATCGAGTTGGAATCGAGTTGGGATCGAAGAGACATGCTCGACGTGTCCGACGATTCTTTCACTGACCATTTGCTGAACACTCGAATTGCTAATCGATTCGATGCCAAACGTGCTCCATGCTTAACCGTACTTAGCCGTTCTGTTCCGATCGAGGCGGATCAATGGATCCGATCCATCGGTTGCATTGGCATTAGCACTGGCACTGGCATTGGCTGGGAGCCAAAGCCATTCCCCCATTTGTTCTGGCCACTTTCTTTGCTGGCTTATTTATGTCAGCGAGTGGCGGTCTGTTCTGTGCGCCGTCCAATGCGGATTACTTGAGCAAACCTTTACCGTTCTCAGTCATGCCTAAGCGGAGTAATTTCGGCCATTAAATTAATTATGGCCAACTGTGTAAGAAGCATTTGGAGGAGAGCTATGGGAAAAACCCACCCAATTTTTGGACATTTGGGTGAGGGGGAGAAACGAAGTCACCCTTGAAAAAGCACATGCATATTATACATTTAACTGCGTAAATAGCAAAAAGGGAAATCCTCAAGGAATTTTGGTTTTGCTTTTGGGGTGGATAAGCAAAGGTTACCTGATGACAAACCTTGAAAAATTCGATTTATTTGGGCAAGGAATTTTCATTTCAAGTTGTATTCAAACGAAACAATGGTTTGTTTGAACAGAAAAAAAACACATTAGTAGAAATGGTTACATTTGTGTAATATTATGATTAAATTTCTGATCTGAGTACTGTTGTGGATAAATTTTCAAATTATGTTTAAATATGTACTGCATACCTGTAACTAGAGATATCTGTGCCGCTTTAATTTTTGCTAATATATTCATAAGCATTTATGTATAAGCATTTCTATCTATATCTACCCTTTTTGTTTTTGGAACACCCTTACATATTGAAGCCACATCGACCCGTTTTTCCGGCTATTGGGCTAAAAACAACAAAAAAAAGTGCTCTTTGGGACCGCTGGCGATGCTGACGGCCATTTGCTCAATCAATGCAACACCGAACGGTCAACGGACAGCGGACGAGCTGCAAACAAGTTGGCAAACAAACTTCCGTGCCAGTGCACTCCAACACTCCAACACTCCAGCAGTGGGGAAGACTCGACTCCAACACGCTGACTGATGCCGCTCAGAGCTGGCAGCTTATGGTGACCCAAATAGACTGCCATCGGTCAACTGGCAACTGGCCACTGGCCACTGGAAGCCAATACGCCGGAGGAAAGAAAGCGCAGCAGAGGCTCACTCTGTGGATATAGATATAAACAGATACACAGATACAGATACACATATATAGACAACGAGGGGCAGCCATTAGCTGAGTGGCTGGGCGCTGTCCCGCTGCAATTGTCAGTCGGATGAAATCAACCTCGGGTGACAGCTTGGGGGCTAAGCCCTTCGAGGCGGCATCAAATGATCAAAAGCGGATCTGAGAAGATCGATTCTAGGCAAATGGGACCTTCGAAGTGGTGTCACATGGACAGAAGTGCATTATGCTTTTGCCAATTAGTATTGTTAGTCTTCTGATTAAACAGTTAGATGTCTTGCTACATACACTGAAAATCAATTTTTTGGACTGGCAATATTAATCCATCTACCGTTTTAAGCATTATATATGCGTACGTAGTAGTAAAAATTGCATATTATATTATCTATTTTATATAAACTATTTTACACTGCTCGCAATCAAATAGGAGATATAATAAGTTAGACTTCCCCATAGATAACAACTTGTTGCTAATAAAAAGTAGGATTTCTTAATGTTGCGAAACCATTTCGCTTTTGAGCAGAAACAATTAAGTATACGCATCGTGCGCAATCTTTTAGCAGGGCAATTACCGCCGGGCATGTGGCAAATGGAAACTCACTTCATTTCGCTCCAGGCCATAAACAAAATCGCAACAAAAGCTTTGAAGACCCGGCAACTGCACTGCAACTGCAGTTTCAGGTGTGAATAAAAAACAAGATAGAATGCTATAGTCGAGTTCCCCGACTATAACATACCCGTTACTCAGCTTTCAGTAGAAATTGGGAAAAAAAATAATATAATAAAAAAAAATTAAAAATGTTTTTTAAGTGTTCATACGGACAGACAAACTGACGGGCAGACCGACGGACATGGTCAACTCGGCTATTGATCCTGATCAAGAATATATATACTTTATATGGTCGGAAACGCTCTCTTCTGCCTGTTACACACTTTTCAACGAATCTAGTATACCCTTTCACTCTACGAGTAACGGGTATAAAAATTTGGAAAAATATTTTTAGACTTCGCAAACAGACAAAAACTGAATGGCTGATAAAATCCAGGTGCTGGCCAAGTGTGAAAATTGTCTTAAAACAGCTGGCCGCACTACTGTCAACGATTAGGAGTTTTGTGTATTTTCATAGTTTTTTATTTCGATTTTCCAGAATGCCATGTACAGCTGGGTCCAAGACATGCTTCTCTGTGTTCTATGAGGCGGTTTGTCTCAATTTGAATTTTTGCGCGGCTCTTCTAGTGGCAGCAACTTAACGGTAAACGGAGGCAAAAGGGTACCCACAAATGGTAAAAGCAACTCGAATGCGAAAATTTATGCAGCCATGGAGCTGAAGTTGCAGCTGCTGCCATGGCAGTGGAAAACCAAAAACAAAACAAAAAAAATAGTTCTCCTGGCCGCTGGAAAAACTGACCGCAGCCATATTTGACAAACGGAACGTGCTCTGGATGCCTTGGACCCCGTTCTTGGTGCTATACCATTCTGGGTCCCAAACCGACTCTGCCCACTCTGGGATCTTGGCGCAGCTCTTGGTTTTGAATCAATCTCTGGAGTGGCTGCGGTCTGCCGGCCCTTTATTTACGGTTTAGATATTTTTTCAGAGGTGAACGGGACACCAATTGCATCTAATGATGAAATCGTTTCACCTGAAAATAGAGCAATATGCCCGGGAATGCTGCTTCCCCTCTTTTGTGGGTCAACGTTGGTCGGCCAAGTGCCGCCACTTGTAATTAGGGATCATTTCGCAATTTGGCTTGGGCCATAAACATGTGGCCAGCGAACTCAGCTATATCATCACCTGGCCATCAGAGCCACCAAGGATGCAGGAACCACAACAGCCAAATGCTTCGAGTCCACTACAAACAAGCCGAAGAGCTGGAAAAATGCAGGCAATTGCGAGGCACGAAATCTCACAGCTCGTAAATCGATGGCAGTTCCCTCGGGCGAAGGGGACATGTGTGCACACAAAAAAATTTGTTTATACACGCCTTATACATATTTATGTAAAATACTAAGTAACCCGCGTAACCATTACATTTGTATTTGAAGAAACCATCAATCACATACAAATCCAACTGACAAGGATATCAAAGCGTATAAAAGTTGAAGCTAGCAATTTCTTCCAGTGCAGACAAACCTCTCTGTATGTTTTGGGGCGTCGCCTGGCGCGCGAATTATGCCACCAACGAGCAAGCAAATGGGAAACCTTTTTTTTTGGCTCACTTCAAGTGTTTTCCCCGCTGAAACCCGAACGTGGAACCACAGCACTCTGCACATGCTTTCTGCCAAATTGCAATTGGAGACTTTGCCAGTTGCAACTCGGTGCTAGGAACTTGCAACTGGCGATGCTGCACGTGCGCCATATCGGAAACTAGTTTTTGCTACTTTAATTTGGCCAGCCGCATGGTGGCAGCGGCATTTCGTATCCAAATAGATAACTGCTGGCAGGCTGGAAAAGCTGGAAAAACCATGCTGAAGGACATTTGGTGTCTATGGTAAATGAGGCGGAAAAACTGCGAGAAACAGAAATTGCCGCAAAGCCGATGCGACCAAAAGGAAAGCCAAGGAGAAGTAAGGCCTGGCAGATACCACAAGAAAACTGCAATGGGTAGGCAAGGAATTCGTGATAGGTGAATACTTTGTGTTACCCTGCAAATGCTGTTGAAACAAAGATACATTCGTAAATGTTTCCCCAGTAGAACATAGATTATACAATTATTCTCACTTTTTTAATAACTTATTTGAATTATTTATATATTATATATTTTATTTATGTAAGGCAGAATCGAATATACCCTATATACCTCTGCGATTTGCCGGGCTGTAGCTATAGTGGCTGCAAAAGAAAAAGGCAAACGCAAACTGTTTGGAAAATTGTATCGAACTATCTGCGGCTTGTTTGAGTTTGACTTGCCATCGAGGTTCTCCTTCCGCCGTCCGTGTTTTGTTGGCTCCTTTGGCCAAAGTCAATTTCACAAGCAATGAACTCGAGATATTTTCTGCGATCCTCATTCTGCCTCCACTCTTCAGTTTGACTACATTCTGGCTGCGAGCATTTCGCTGGCGTCAAAAGTTCTTTTCTGTGGCGTTAGTTTCAACTAGGGCCGAGACACGCCCACTAAATTGCCAGCATATTTGCTGCCAAAAGGAGATGGAGAGCAGGTCGTACCAAAGACCCCTCTCCTGCTCCTCTGCTCCTCTCCAGCTTTGTCGCTTTGGCAGCACGCTAAAATAGCTCAAGTGGTTGCGGCTAAGCGATAGGTGGAGGCGCACGAGAAAGGGGCGTGGCTGCGGTGAAGGGGCATTCAACCTGGTCCACACACTTAGGAACATTCCTCCATCTCCTGGTGCCTTTGGCACAGTTATGCGTGCACTGTGGAAAAATAAGTGTCTCTGCCTTACAAAATTGGAGTAAGCACTCAAAGAGCTTATCAAATGTTTCATCATTTGTATTTATTTCCGAAATATACTCTGTCATGACATTCTACATTCCGCAGCGTATCATAAGTCGAAAATCTATTTTCATCTGTTAAGGACTAGGTACTTCAAAATTTTTGCCGTGTGGGCACTGCCATTCTTTAAAGACAGAGTCTCCATTTGGACATGTGCTGGCGAGGAACTCAGGCACCTTCTCAACTGGATTCGCACCAATTGAGCTGTGATTTAAGTACGCCATAAATGGTGAAGTGCGAGATTGAGATACTCGAACACTTTGCCGTACGTGTTTCTTACCTGCAACAAGACCAAAGAACAAAAAAAAAGGGAGAGAGAGCCATCATATATTAGGTTGGCTCAATAATGGCTAATCGTTTGTAATATGGGGTCTTCGCAACAATGCTGGTAGCATTGCGGCCATCCTCCCCAACATTCAGATCATCATAATTACAATATCCGTTGTTATGGTCGAGCTTCGAGGGTTTACCACCCGCTTCAGTGCTCAATTTAGAATAAACATTTCATAGTCACATGCGGCGTTTTAAAACAAATTGACGCAAACTAATGAACATAATCTGCAGACACATACAGACAGCCACCGGAAGTGCTTCATTGTTCGGCGTTGGGGCGTCGGAAATTGAAAAGCAACCCGAAACCAACATGAAATTTAAATTTGCAAAAATAAAAAAAAAAGAGAGAGAGAGAGAGAGAGAGAGGAAAAATAAAGTAAGCCAACATAAAAGTGCCATTAAAAATTTAGTTAGAGGGCAGCTCAAACAGAATTTGGCACACATAAAGAGGAAATTACATTTATGCGAGTGCTTTTTGTGGGTTTTTTTTTGTTTTTTTTTTTTTTTTGGAATAAATTGAACTTGCGTTGTTCAATTTGCCTGCAACACTTGAGCGCTCTTGAAATGCTTTAAACTTTCCGCGCCGCTGTTCGTCACCTCGTTTGTTTTCATAGCGATTATTTCATTATTTTATTTATTGTTTGTCTGCTTTATTTTAGATGGCAAACTTTTCAATTTCGTGTACGTTTTAAGAGGCTTAAATGCACCACCATCAACTTTGAGAATATGCCAGTGTATTAGCACATATTCATGGCATCACTTAAAGGCTTTGGTTTAAATCTCATATTCTGAGCAACTAGTTTTGTTTAGCATAAGATTATGGTAATCGAAACTAAAGCTGCACTTGAGTCAGTCTAGTTTGTAATTACTCAAACGCCAACTCATATAGTTTCTTCTGAATTTATGTTAAATTTTAAGTGTACTTATTATATTCTGTGTAGTTATCGATTCGAGCCGCATATCCAGTTAGTGAGTGACGCACTAAAAACCACAGTTTTAGAGCCACTGTAACTAACGTTATTGTCTACTTTCAACTATTATTTCTGGCTCACATATACATTTTTTTTTGCTCAAACGAAATTGAAACGATTTCGATTCGCTTTTGTTCAAATGGAAGCACTCCCCAACCTTTGTAGTTGTACCGCTATTATTGTTCAACTCAATTACCCCGCTTTATGCAACTTTCATTGATACATGAAGCGATTAAAGCGCTAAAAACAGATATAATTTCACAGTCAAGGTCGTTTGGAGGGCGGCTTACACAATTTGATTTTTCTGGCACTACTCGTACATTAAAGTTGATTGAACTGTTAAATTGTTAACAGAGTCATACGTTCCAAGAAAAAAAAAAACAAAAAATTACAAAGAAACAAAGCCCTGTTTTTGTTCGCTCTATGTACCCAAAAAATTAACAACCATCTAAAAACGAGCATAATAAATGGTTATTATGAATGCCATTCCCGGATTCACATACAAATAAGAATAAAACAAACTGTCGAAAAGTTTCACCGAAATTTTGTAAATTATTTGTTTGCCTGCCGATAAAACGTCAAAAATGTTGTTGAAATATTTTGCGGTTACAGTCACAGCTCACGATAATGCTATCGAGAACTGTCCGCTGGCAAAAAGAAAACCACTCACAGTGGTCATGGATATACATATCCATTTGGGCCCCTCCTCGTCCCTATTTATTATCTCGTTTCCCGCTCCATTTGCAAATGCCTGAGGCGCCTTTTCCTTTTTTCCCCCTATGTTTTTTTTATTTTTCGTTTGCATTTTAATTGAATTACAAGGGAGGAGTTGGCGGTCCGAGGGGGGGATTTGCAGTTTTCAATAGTTGGAAAAACCGTTCCTGGTCGCGTGTGTTTCTCAGTGGTGTTGGTGGCGTTGGAGGCGTTAGAGGGGTCCACCGACTTCCAGCCATAAATCTGTAACTGTTTGCTGTACTTGACACATTTCGTAGTTGGATGTGAAGTTGCCTGGTTGTCTCCTCGCTGCAGGAAAAACAGCGAAAAGCGAGTGTTGCAACGTGCAACCAAATATTTGCGTAGGTGTTCAACCGGCTGTCACTGCGGGTTTCGTGTCAATTAAAATTAAAATTAAACTTAATAATTAATACAAATTTATTGCCGCTCAAAGCGAGCATGTCGTTAACAAACTTAAGACATGTATTTGCAATAAAATAAATATTGCAGTTTAAACTCCTAATGGAAATTCATATGTTAAGTTTCAACGATTTAGACACTAATATACTGCATGGCAATAAGTGAGATTTAAAAACCATTAATCCCAATCTGCTGAGCTATAAAAATAGGCATTTTACCACCCCATTAAATTGATATCGTAACTTCTGCGTTTCCGAACAATTAAGCACTTCCTCTAGTGCTGCGGAAATGCATTATTCATGGCATTATCTGTGCATATGTGCGGTTATTATTGGGTATTTTAAAGCCGGCCACCAACCTTAAACCAAAAGGCCACCTGAGCCAATTAATCGCAGCGATTTCCAGAAGATGAAAGCATCGCCGCCAGCACAAGATATCCGATCAGATGCGAGTCAAATATTGGGGCGTGTAAATGCAATCGGTATTTATTTGATTATCGATTCCAACGCAATGCAGCAGGTCATATTGCGTATACGCCGCGTGGGTTGCGGCATTTCCATTTAACATTTTGTTGCGTCCATCCAATGTGGTCGGCGTTTGTTTATTTTGGTTCACGTGTAAATTTGTAATTTGTTTGGCATTTAATTAAACAAAAAACGCCAGCAGCGCAGCACCGAAATTAATGAAAATAAAACAATTTAATTAATAACGAGAAATCTTGTTGCTGTTGGCCATGTTGGATGTTCTAGTGGCCTGTCATGCGGCATAGCAATGTTCTTGTTTTATGCATGTAAATGTACTTTTTGTTGTGTACACACTTACATATATATGTACTCGTATATAATGATGGCATTTACATGTTTAGCCTACATATATTTTGCATATCACGCATACGCAATGTAAGCCCGCGTGAGCAAGCCAAAAATGTCATAAAACTCTTTTTCATGAATTTCAATTCATTTCAGTTTTTTCTTTGTACACTTTATGATGGCTACATGTTGTGATGCGATTTCATTTTTTGCACAGATTTAAAGTACGACAAATTTGCATACAGCGCGAATACATACAGAGAATACAGAAATATTTATGCGGTCATTCTACGAGTACATGCCATGACCTTTTTCCATGCCTTAAACACATACCCATCAAATGGTTATAAAACTTTACCACTTCATTGTGCCCAGCTCCTTGTCTCCTAGCACAAAATTCAATTCAATCCCAGCCAAGGACTACCCACCCAATCGAGTGCAGGGTGCGGTGCTCCATATCGGCAGCATCTTTATAGCCGCTAACAATGCTTTCAGCTCCCGACAGGAAGCGTTTCCCTCCGTAGGGAGCGAAATCATCCACAAAAGTATGTGACATTCTGGCGTTTGGCGTGGCGGCCACCCAGAATGAATAATGCGAGCCAAAGTTCTCACCCAAATTTACGGTTCAATGGAGGCACAAGGCACAAGGCACAAGGCACAATGCCCCCCCAGATACAGATATAGACGCAGATGATGGGTCCTGCAACTGGGTCTCTATGCCACTTTAGCTGATGGGCGGGAAGGGCCAAAGGGAGGGGGGCTAAAGTCGCTGAAATGATGTCGTGCGTGCGCAAACTATGCGGCGTCATTAAATCTAACGAGCGTCTAGAGATTGGATGGGCTAAGAAGTATGGGGTGTTTTCCCTACAGTATGTGCACATACAAGTGCACAAAGCTCGGCGAAATGACTACATTTTGAACAATTTGGGAGGCAGCGCGAAAAGTTTTCACTGTAAGTCCCCCGAAAGACACTATGGGACTCAAGTCTCCACTTGTGATTTGAAACTACACATTAACTTGGCCTAATTGAGCCATTGCCCATTAACCAAAACCTAATTGCCATTGTGGCTTTCTGGGCAGTTTCAGTTCAAGATTTATTGTGATTATTCTGTCTGAAAAAAGCCTTCAATTGATTAAAGTTCGTAAGTAACGGGCCTTAAAGCGAATAACTCTTTAAGTGAGCACACATATACGCTTTCGCTGACCACATTTGCTCACTTGGCTAACTTGGCTAAAAGCAATTTTTTCTCCTTTTTGCCTCGTGCACTTTGGGTTATCCAGCCCGTCTGGGTGACTGCCTATCCTTTTTGGAAAGTTAAAAGCATTCGATTTGAAATCCCATTTGAAAGGAGCTTCAGTCTCTCCCTGATTTATTGTGCGAATTTGCGCGCACTTCATTCAACTTGCTTGAAGTTTTAGTTATGCCAAAGTTTTGCTAATAAAATTTAAGAACAACTCTCTTGCGTCCGCTTTATGTCTAAGATATGGCTAGCCATGGTGGACTAGCCATTTTGCAGTAATTCTTATTAATCTTGAAATAATTCTGAAACCGTTGGAATATTTTCAATTACCATTACACATCGTTCGCTTATCGTAATGCCATTAAAAACGTTCCCTACACGTATTTTCCATTGCCACCTTAGAGCGAAAAAATGAGGCACCGAGAAATCCATATGCGGCTAAGCTTTCCTTACTGGTTTCTTATCGCCACGAGCCAAGTAGTTGATTAACCGACCTGAACTTCGGGCCAAGCAAACTCCGTTGAGTATTACAAGCAAAACGACTTGGACGCAAACCGGTAAGTAACGCCCACCCAAAAACTGAAGAAAAATCCATCGAGTACAGATCACAAAAGCTTTAATTTCGATTTGATTAGCAGGCGGAAGTTGAGATGCCAGTGCGGCTCACACTCAACTGCAAACTGGAGCAGTCACATATTGGCGAAGTGACTTGATTGTCTGACTGACAGACGGATTGATTGAATGATTGCTGGTGCGAAGCTCGGCATAAGTGGCGCGGATCGGTCATCTAAAGCGAATTCCGCACCAGACCTAATAATACATTTATGGAACCAGACGCCATCGTCAGGTGTCCCGATAATGGGCGACGACCGATAAAAGGAGAAATTACTACCACTCACTCAATTGGACTGCAAATATTTGTGCGATGATAGCATGAATCGTATTCTTTATGACGCCCCACTTGAGTTCTATGTTCGGTCGCAAAGTAACCTGGCGATAAGATATGCGGCCAGTTCACTGATTGATATACGACTGTGGAAGCAGGAAAAGTGCTGATAACCTGATATGCTTTCTACTTTTAGCAGATGGAAACAGGTGGAATAAGTCAAAGGAATATGCACAATTTCGAGTTCCATGGCTCAAGTTTTTCCATTTAACTTTGTACCTCCTAACCCTTTCCTTCTTATATAAACAATGTATTTAATGCAAAATGAATATATTCGAAAACCAAACAACAAGCTTCAATAAACCGTAAGACGCAATGCCCTGAAACAAATGTATGTCATACATATGTATCCATGTAATTCAGGAGCATTCCCTACAAACAAATATGCCCGAAAAAAATGGTTAGCACGCTCAGCTTTCGGTTCCCACACCCGATCAGAATTTACAACATAATTTACTAAGCTACAAGCTGACAGTAAAACCAGAGCGGCCACGCCCCTTGCCAAAAAGCCAATAACAAGGCCGTGTCTGTCACTTGCCGCGTTGGATTTGAATTTGGCCAAAATGAAAACGGAACCGGCACGAAAGACCGGGCCATGCAATTAGCTGGAGGTCATTGTGTTCGGTTCAGCGAAGTTCAGTTCAGTTCAGTTCGATTCGATTCGATTCGAAACGATCCCAGAGCGATTTCCAGTTCGGCTTCAGTTTGGGTATCGCCCAGAGTTTCCGTTTGCAATTTTGCGGTTTCAATATTGAATTGGGCGAGGCCCCCGCATCGCATTCACGCTTGACAATGTTTCGACAGCAATTTGCTCAACAAATTGCGATTAAATGTATACAATTGATTGACCATTGTTTGGCTTTCATTAGCACAATGGAGCGGGGAAGTCCCGCTCCTTCCCCTCATCCGGTACGCAATTTGGGGGCATTATAAGGGCAAAGGTTAAGGGGTATCATCTTTATTAACAGCTGATCATGACCCTCTGGCTCAACATTTACTTATATTTTGAACAGCGTAACAACAAAGTGTAATATGTTAGCCCTTGGTTTTCCACCTTTGATTACCAATCAACGCAAAGGTTGCGAATCTTTTAGCCATTGAAAATCCAATCTTTCTTGTAGTTTTTCCTGTTTTTTTTTCCTTCCTTGACAGACTGCCATTCAATTGTCAAATATCTTTGGATCTGCAGCGTCACGATTTCCGACTGGGCGCACGACTGCAGACACTGCAGTTGCCGATAAATTGCATTGAACTTCAAAAAATTGAAACTTCACGAGGGCATTTGGGTGGCAATTTCGAGGGCAGCAGAGGGGGCGTGGCCGGTTTTATGTTGTAAGGGCACGTGGCAGCCTTTGGCTGCATATAAATTTCAATCAACAACATCTGGTGAAATATTGCATTGCGATTCCGCAGTAATTGGTTTTTTGTGTGGGTCAACGCAAAAAATGTAGTTCGATTGCGATTTTAGCCCTTCAATTTAGAGTTGCACTCAGATTATAATCCATTATCCAATATGGTATATAACTTACTTACAAAATCAACGATCAACTGTTCCCAGCATTCTGATGTTTTGATCAAAATACATTGAAAAATCCAAAAATTTTTGTTTTCACCTCATAGTACTCAGAATATATCGTCATGATTTGTAAGAAGTGCTTCTTTCTGCCTGCCCCTGAAAGTAGGTGTCATAATCATTGGGGCGATCTTTATAACTTTTCACGTTGGGGAGCTGATAGCGCACTCGGATAACACCATTTTCATCAGGCAAGTGTCCCACAAATGGTGGGCACCCGTCATCATGTCTCCGATCCTAACTATTGGAACTCTCAGCTCTGTACTGCTAGTGTACGCTGCTTCGAAGGTAAGACATTCATTCGGCTATTTTCCAAATTCGAATTATTCTTATTCCTATTCTTATTCTTATTCTGATGATTTCAAATAAAAAAGCAGAAGAAGCGTGGCTTTGTCCTTATGTGGATCATCGTCTACTCAATTATACTCTTCATTTATTGCATAATGGGTGCTTCCGATGTGTCCATTGCGAAACCTGCCCCGGTTGTATTGCTTGTTCAGCTGGTCATCATAGGTGGGTGTTGGCACTATTTGACTGCTTAATATACATATATAAGGTCTTGATTTTGTATCCCTTTAGTTGGTCTGATTTATTCCCTGATGATAGTGGTGGCTTACTACCGATACTTGAGCACTGTGGATGCTGATGATTCGATTTGATTCCTGTAGTTGATGTTCCTGATCTAGTCAACTTCTTTCAGTGTGTCCCTTTTGCACAAACTAGAAGTTGAACAAATTTCAGTTTTCCAAGAAACTATTGAAAATTATTGTTTACAAATTTGTAGAGCAACCGAGGATCGATCATGGCTTGTCGCTGCCGATATCTTAAACAGATCTTTACCAAGTGCTGCTACTGCTATTCACTGCGTTTCGGCGTGCTGCTCTTCGGATGCATTTTCCTCACCTGGTTCATCTACATCACCATCGGCACCGGCTTCATGATGGAGTGCATCTTTCCGGACGAGTATCAGAAGTCCCTAATCCCAGCACCGGCGGCCCTCAAGGCCACCATGGTCTTCTCCTTCTTCGGCATCATAGCGTCGGCCATGCTCTGCATTGGAGTGCATAATGTATGTGTGACACCCATTTGAAATCATTCGAGAACATACCCATTGGAGAACCTTACCCATCATTTTCTAGAATAACGAGATGCTCTTTCTTCCATTTTTGGGTTTCGCGCCCATTTGGATAATTGTGCACATTTTTGCCCTGACCGTTTACTGCTTTAACACTGTCATTATCATCCTGACTGTCATCACAATGGGTGAGTAATATACTATATGAATCTAATGGCTGAATAACTATGCTCTTGAATCCCCCTTATAGTTGTTTTACTGTATGCCTGGCTTGTGGTTTGGTCCTACTACATAGAACTGCTCTTCGCCTACGATGATGAGTTGGAAACCGGATATGTGTAGTATCCGAGATTTTGAGCGTGAAACATATGCTTTCGATGACATAATATTTACAAATTTTAGAATATGGAGCAAGCACTTGATGTGCCCAATAAAATCATGCATGTAGCGTATACAAGTGAACATTTCGCTTCAGCAGAGCTCAACACTAAGTGGCTGTATCTCTACCCGTTTAGTGAGTATTTAGCGCAGATGAGACATGCCCTGCTCTATATACACCAGAAAGATAATGGGTATCGCCGTGGTAATGACAGTGACCGACTTACCTTCGGCAGTGAGGCGAGCACCTGCTGCTTGACATCCCAGACGAGCCGCTCCGATGGGAACTGCAGACACTTGTAGACATTCAGCTCCGGCACGTGGATGCGCACCAGTAGCCATCCGTCCCGCGGCTCCGGCGGCGGCTCATCGTCAAACGCCCCCGGCCCGGACATGGGGTCCGTATTGGCCGGGTTCTGTTTGACTTTGGGCGTGGGTGGGTGGTACGTCGTAATTTTGACGGCTTTCAATCGCTCGGTCCACGAAAAACGAACCTACTACTCCCGCTCCTCTGGGAGTGCTCCTGCCCGTTCTATTCGCTGGCTTTCCTCTCTGTTTTCTTTTTTCCTTTTTCCCCACTTCAAAGTGTGCTCCTTTGGGTTGTGCAAGCCGCCACTTGGTTAATATATTTAACTTTTTATTGCCAATCTATTTGGTGCGTCGGCTGGTTGCGGCCTTCTGCTGTTGGAATCCGTTTTGCTTGGACATTTCGCTATGCTGCGTTCGTTGGGTCTGGCGCATGATGGTTCTGAAATGAATCAAATTAGATATAATGAAATATGTAATTATCATAATTTTTATTATGCTGAATTATAATGCGTTACCCAAATAAGCCATACATTTGCCATACTCCACTTTCATACTCGTATGCACTAAATATATTCGCATAAATTTGATTCACATATGCAAATTGCAATCCATTAAATCTTGTCCAGACAACAACATAAAATAGTTTCTCCGGCACTTGGCGTTGAAAACTTAATTTTTAAATTGGTTTACTTTTCGAATCTGTCCACAGCAGTTTTCCTACGCACTTGATATCAGTCAGGCGGCAATTGGCCCGATTTTCCAACCCCTTTTCATGTCTAAATGTCTGACTGTTCGCAGGCCTATCCAAAAGGAAAAACAAATTGTCAGAGTGAAAAGAAAACACTTGGGCCGCAGCAAACATTTCTCGTTGATGATTACAATGTGATATTGACATTTTATGGCTGCAGCACAGCAATAGCAGTTGCAATTGCAATTATGCACAAATTAAATTCACACGCCAGCCCGCAAGGAGGAGGCGCCGCAGTGGGAGGGTGGATACCGGAGGCATGTAAATGTGTGCCACAGCCCCGCTGACAGTTGTCGCTTTTGTGTTAGGGGGCGGGGGGGGTGTTGCGGAAATGGGGGTCGGAGCGGTACATGCCGAGGCAACTGGAACTGTGGGCGGAACGGGTTAGCCGCAAACTGCAGCAACAACCACATTTGCAAGTCTGCACTTTGTCGCATTTAATTGCTAGCGTGTTGATTGTATTCAACTAGTTAGAGTTGGCATTTCAGTGGGGGGCGGAGGGCGGGAAATGCGGCAAAACTAGTGTAAAATGGAAAACGCTTGTGGGAAATCCTAATGATAAATCCTAATTGAGTATAAAAGTTGTGGGTGCTCTGGAAGAAAGATGAAAGGCTTTGCAGTCAAAGGTTGTGTCAAATGAAAGCCGTTAGAGCATCTGCTGCTAGATGAAAACAACGTGAGCTTATACCTACGAAAATATACTGTAACTATAAAAAACGAAGATTACAATTCTTTTTTATTTAATAATCAGTTGGTTCCCTATTAATATTTAAAATTCAATTTTAACCATTATTACTATCATCGCTGTCTGTTTCTTTTTTTTTTGAGTAATATACAGTCTCTACTTTTCCCTGGTTCACTGCCCCCGTTTTAACCGCCTCGCTGGAAAGTAAACAAGAAAATGTGTCACGGTCAAAAAACTCAACCGAAATACGTAAATGAAGAGCACAAATACGCATATCAATAAAAGTAAATAAGAGAAATGAAAACTGCGTTTAAGCAGGTGAGTCGTTGGGACAAAAGGCCCGTTTACCTTGGCCGGCACTCGACTGTCAATCAAACCCACAAATTTTCAAGCTGTTCAAGTGAAATTATCAACAAAGACGCCACGAAGCGAAAATACAAGCCCGAATACCATGAAGCCCGAATACTCCGAGTGTCGTCGCCAAACTTCTGTTTGTGATAAGAAAAGGTGGCCAAGGCATTGGAACTAATAGAGATAGTGGTAAGAGTGATAAGCCAAAAGTGGCCGTTTGCTAAGATTTCGTGCCTTTAGCATGGCACTTTAATTGAAAACGATTTGCGATAATTAAGCATACGCCACGTGGTCGCTTCAAAGTCATTCAACTTAATTTGGAGACAAGAAAGGCGCGCAGGTAAATCGGTAATATCATTCGATGGCCATTTTTATTGGCCATTCCAGCTTAGCCAGTCATGATTTTAATTGAAACTTCGAGCAGCGAGTTCCGGAGGCAAAAGTTTATTTCGCTTTTAATTGGAAAAGTTACTGGTCCATAATGGGCATTTGAAATACTCCCTGGTCTGCCACGAAATATGTTCTGCGGCATATGGAATGCCTGCCTGATATACTGGCCAGTAAATTCAGCCCCATCCCCATCCCCCATCCCCATCCCCATCCCCATCCCCATTCCAATTCTGCAGCGATTTTTCACTTGAGCTAATAGGAAAATGGTGCCCGACCTTTGGTGGCTGTGGGATGCGTGTGAAATTCGGGGGCAACTGTCAGGCAAGTAAATCAAAATTTATGTTGTAGCTGCTGTTTTCCTTTTTTTTTTTTGCTACCCCGTATCGTATATGTGGGTTTTTTCGAACAGACAGCTGTCTTGCGGCTGTCAAACCAGCAACTTTTGGTGCTCCCCTCTTGCGATCGCCATTAGCCACACCCCGATTTTTGTATCAACCCGGGGATGTCTGACCTGTCTGTTGTCTGTCCTTCCTATTGTCTTAGCCATGACAGTTATTTGGCTTGGATACGGCAGCTAATGCCAAACTTTTTCGCCAGACTCCCTGTGCAAACATTATTGCATAAGGTGCATGTTATCTATTGGGGGTAGAGCCATTTTTTGGTTCCCTTTTATGAGGGTATCAATTGTTGACAGCGGCAAGCATATTTATTGGGTGGGGTAAGCACTAATTGGTTCTGCAGCCAGTGATATAAGAGATAGCTGATAAATATAGAAGATAGCCAAGGTGTTGATGAGGTTGTTTTATGGTGCAAACATCAAAGGAAAGAGGCCGACTTAAAAAGTGAACTTCTATAGAGCCGCAAAGTTTTAGCTTTAGATACATTTTAAGTGTTTCCTCTACTATAATATGGAAATTGTTAGACCGCGTTGAACAGGAATTCAATATTAAAGATATAATCTATAGATTTTCGAGCTTGCTAATATTCGTTTACTGCAATCGGCTTTAAAACTCCCATTTAATATTATAACCATGTTGTCTTGATTTCTGGCCCATGACGAATTTCATGTGGCACATTTCTTTTTTGGGTCTGGCCCACTTGAGCAGTTTTGAGTGCTGTCTCCTTCACTTCTTACCTAACTGTGGTGCCACCACCCCCTTCCAACCATGCACCTCCTTGAGTTGTAAGCACTTGTGACACTTGCCTCTCAAGGCTTTATGACAAGGCGATGAAATTTTATTTGGGCAAAAGTGTGACAAACTGAAAATGACAAAGTGCTCCGCTTGGAACCAGCTGCCAGCGAGACTTAAAGCCCGAAAGAGAAGGGGTCAGCACGAGTGGAGTGGGTTGGGGGTTGGGGGTTGGGTGTTGGGAGTGGGGGTTGAGTGTCGAGCGAGAGGGTCTAAAGGTTAGGGTTTAACCGGGCAGAGGACAGCCATGTAAATGAAGTTTTAAATATGCCACATCGAATGGGCTTTGCTCGGAATTAGTTACAGCATCAGGTCCCTGGAGTCCGTGAACCGAGCAGGCGACTTTACTGGGTCAGTGGAGAGCCCCATTGGGTTTGCTCGAATGCGCAACTAAATGCGACTGGGGAGTTGCATGTGGCACACACGACACACACAAGTAAGTACAAGTACACTGCAAGGCAAGTAGTCATCTCCTTACCTTTCATATTTCGCATTCCAATTGATACTACGAGTATTTCGACTTAACTATTCCGATCTACTTCATATAATCCACATTAAGACGGTATTTAACATCTTCCATCTAGGATTATATTGATACTGCAATTTCCCTCTGTGCACAAATATATCCGAGTATGGAGAAACTGCATTGCTTATGCATAATGGCCCATGCATATTTAAATTGCCTTCGCACGATGCTGCAGTCGGTGCTGCTTTAAAAGCAAATTACTTTTGTCATTGCAATGGTTTGCCGCTCAATCTTGTGGAGATTTGAGTTCAGTTTGCGGACGAGAGGAGGGTGGCAGGACCAGGTCCTTGCGTTGCCACTTATTGTGGCACACTCTGTTGTTGTGCGCGCCGTAAATAATTTGCCTTGGCAACGGCAGCAGCAAGCTGCAGCAAAATCAGAAGCAGCTAAATCAGAAGCGGCGGCATCAACAAAGTGCATGCAAAATACACCCGCACAAAACTTAATAATGGCAAACTATTATTCTTCCACCACCCAGCGCTGTGGACAGTGGAATAAATGGGATTTAATAAAGGATGGATTCTGAATTGGGGAAAGCGCATTTTTCCAACGATTAGAATGTTTTTCAGCCATCTGCTTCGGTTTTTATAAACACCAATTTTAATAGGATACGTTAATATAAAAAAGCGTAAGGGATGAGACTACATTTCACTACATTTTTTGCTTGCTCCACTGTTTCCGAACTAAATCGAAGAAGCCATTTTCCGCGCTGACGGCACTCGGTGCATTGTTGCATGTGCCGGAAACGGAAACGCGCACATAATTCTGTTAGGAAGCATGCAACAAAATGGCGCCCGGACCACAAGCAAACGAAGTAGACGGCGGTGATGGAGAGAAAACTTTAATTAAATAACACTAAATGCAATTTCGCATGGCTCCTCGTGCTCAGTCGGTTAAAAAAGCTGAGGCAGGAAAACATGTCACAGAAGTTCATGGCTGAGAGCATCGCCTGGCTAATTTATTTTGCTATTTTCTGCTTATTCGAATAGTAGAATTGGTAGGAAAGACCGCAGAGCGGCGAAAGGAACGGAGAGAGGAAAGCAAAAGAAGAAAACTTTAACCCCGAAACTTGTTTTCCAGTCACGTTCATTTTCAATCAAGTGGCATCATTATGCTGGCCAAACAAACCGAAGCTGAAATAAAAATCGCAAGCTAAAAGAAAACGAGGATGGAAACGGGGAAGAGCCACCACAATTGGCTAATACAAAGGCAAAATTAGCTCGAACTTGAGTTTGGGCGTAACTGTGTGTGGCCACTACCTTAACCCTTTGCTGCCCCAACTGTCAGTCAAGTCCGGCAATCAGTCCTTTGTCTAGGCCCACGGACCGGCAACAAATTACCATCGAATCAACTGAAACCGAAGCATCCAAAAACCACAGAACCCACTTACCTAGGTGGCCAGCCATCGACTTCCTGTTCTGAGCCAGAAAACAGAAACAGAAGTTGATAATCAGATAAATCTGCAGGGAATCGAGAAGAATGGCAAATAAAGCATTGACATTTTGGCGTTTATTTGATATAAATTGTTAGTTCATGGTTTCAAACTAGTTTTTGGCAAAAGTTCAGATTAAACCAAGAAGTCACTTAAAAACGCACTTTTAAACGTGATATAAGTTGAAACGTAATTCAATTGATGTGTCTCTAGCAGGTGTTCATTTCCCACTACCCACCAACTAAAGTCAGCTATTACGCCCATCCGCGATTTTTAACAAATTGTAAACCCAATAGCAAATTAACCCAACTTACAGATCGATTAATTAAGTCGCAGCATTTCACAATTTTGTTGCATATCCTGCAGAGAGTCAAAGAAATCCATAAGGTGAGTATTACGACTATTTTGCTAATTTCAGCAGCTCGAGTTACGTCAGCGAGCCATTAAGTCAAAAGTTGTATATGTGCAATCAATGAAAATAAATTAAAATCCGGCGGTAGGAGAAAAATCACACTGACACACCGATTAAAGAGAAAAACAGAACAAAACTTTATGCAAATGCTGTGATCACCACAAAAACCGATTCAACCGGTTTCCGAATGCAGTGCAAATTTGAAAACCAAAACAACAAATGACAACCGACAACCGACAACCGACAAACCGACAAGTCTACAGATGGACACATGGAAACACGGCCATAAAAAGGTAACGACTCCAAGATAGAAGATATACATATACATATACGTTCAATGGGGAACAAATTATGGGTTTTGCGTTTAGCTGTAAGTAACACGAGCCACAGAACTTACCCCTCTCACTCTCTTCTGCCCACACGCTGCTTAGAACCCAGTGCTGCTCAAACTGTAGGGCCAGACATGTGGTGGCTGTGGCTGTGGCTGCAATTAAATAATTAAAACAAACTGGTTATTAATGGGCAATATTGATTTATATTCTTACACTGAAAAATAATACAATCACCATAATCATTCAAAACCAAACAATAACATTAAGAGCTGGATATTAACTACGCCTTCTACAAGGTTTTATTTTCAGTGACTCTCTTGTTACTTGGCATTTTATCTCGATTATTTTCCCCTTTTTAACCTCTGCCTATCTTCACTTGATTAATTTATATTTAACGTGCATATACTTTTTCTGTCAATTCCCCCAATAAGTGCAATTTATATATCCAGCAACAGCAGCAGCTCAGGCAGGATTACTCCATCGTTTGCAGCTCCTTCGTGCTCGCAGAGCCATCAATCATACGCCATGTGAGCAGCCGAGGGTAGCAGACGCACACACTCAAATCAATATCAGAGCAGGGGAAGAGCAGTTGGGGAAAGTGATGGGGCAGTGGGTGTGCAACGCCCACGCCACAGAGCATAAAAATTGCATTTGCCAATTTCGAGCCCAGACCAAGATAGTCAAGACAGCCAATACAGCCAATACAACCAATACAGCCCAGCAATCGAGGCTTTGGACTGCCCAAGTATATGGTTTGCCCGCCAGCCATTAACCATTAACCAAAAGTCACTCGGTGCACACTTGGATATCAATTGCGAATTTAAAATGTATTATCGAGTTTGGCAGCCACTGCGAAACGTATGAATCAAGACAGAAAAATCTACAATTTCATAGTTTGTTAGCCTTCCCCTAATTTCGTTGGAAACGCTGGCATGTCTTTAAGTAAACAAATCAAAGCCAGCAACTCCAAACGTGTATTAAGTTATATAAACAATTGGCTTTCCAAGAATTTTAAGATGTGATTTTCCGCAGAGTATCGGCAAACTGGTGGCACAACTTATGGCAGACACTGTCGCCTGTAATCATTGTTTGTTATTGTAATATTTTTGTTGCCGCTGTCTCGGATACCAAAACCAACAAGTTTATTAAAAGATCTCACATCGGTTTAGCGGCCTACTTCTAATAACTCAATTTTGGACTCGGCTCGAATGCCGCCATTTGAATTTATTGACACATTTCAGTTAACCAGAATCGTTGGCGGGAGAATGAGTTTGGCCAGTAATTAAGCCCGATGACGAACCCAAAAATGTCTCGAAACGATTTTGTAATGTTTGCGTTTGCTGCTGCCTTTCATGGACCGAAAATCTGGCCCACTGACTGGCCGAAAGCCAAAGCCGTTGGCTGGAAAAGCCACCATAACTGGTCGGAGCAAATGATTTTTAATAACTTTGACACTCATTAAACTCAAATTACATGCATTTGATTACGCAGCCACTTGGGAGCTGAGTTGAGAGTTGGCAGTGGTAGCCTTTTGCATTTGGGGTTTCTCTAAAAACCTAAGCCGCTTAGATTGCATCATCATTAAAAACCATATGACAGCCCAGTAGTAGGCTTATGATGAGGATGATGCAAAGCCATATAAATGGATTTTCAAACGGTGTTTACTCAAGTAGCAGGCACTAAAACTTCAATGAAGTAGTAATTATAAATGATCGCAGTAAAGTAGTGTTAGAAAAACTTGTAGCCTTACAAATTTAATTTCATTTCATTTAAGTATGCATGCTGAACCAAAGCGTTTATCTAGAAGCGTAATTAACCACTGTTAAATGAAGGCAAACCCAAGGAACCCTAATCAAAGTGCGGATTTAATGAACCATTAATTAGCGCAGAGCTCATTGAACCGATTGCACAAAGAATTCAATCCTATGAGAGCAGGCAAAAAAAACTCATTAAATTAAAAGGAAAAATCTCTTCGAGTCCAGCGCAACTCCCATGAATTTTTTAAAAGGGGAAACAGAAGATTTGATGGATTGGGACGCTTGCAAATTAATTACTCACTTTGTCTTTGGACTCTGACAGGTAATTCCCGAGGCCTTGAAGTAACCCTGAACTTGACATCTATGAACTGTCGCCCTCTCACCCTGCCAAGTGTTAACTTATATTTAATTGCCACCGGTCTTGGCCAAGTCTCGTTCTGAGCAACAATCGTAAAAAAGCTAGTTTACGACTCGCGAACTATGCACTTCCCCTTGGTGGAACGTGCTCGCAAATGAAGTGCCCACTGTACCTGGTCTTTTGGCCAAAAGGGGGGAGCTTACCACGAAAATCACTTTGTTTTGGTTTTCCAAATGGCTCACACTGAAGCGTGCAATGGATGGGCTAGAGACCAGCCGAGATCTGCTAAATGGCACGAATGGGTTGTACGGAAAGTGTACAGCAACACAAGTGCTAATGGAATCTTCGGAACGCAGTTGCACATTTATTTAGTTTTATACTGCAAAACAAAAAACGGCTTAACAATTATGGCCAAACTGAAGATTTAAATGCTAATTTTTTCATAGTTGAAATGATTCCTAACAACGCATATGGGAGTAAGCAGATTGCATGGCCGTTAATTACCTTCATTTAACTCCAATTCGGAACCAACTAAAATTCCCACAAAAATTACAAAGCAATAAAAGAAATTGGCCACGAATTTGGAAATTCAAAATGTGCCTTTTAGCCCCGCGAAAGATATGAAATGCACGAAAAAACCATCCAATTAAATTCAATCGACACTTGCTACAAAACAATGTGAAAATGCAACCAAAACCATGCAAGCTTTAAGCCAAGAAACAAACGGGGGAAATGCGGAAAAAAGCGGGGAAAAGACGAGACCGTTAGCCGAATGACATGCAAAGTGCAGCTGCCTTCCGTGCAGGGAAAACTGTTGCGGAAAATTCGCAAGGGGTGGTGTTGCATGGCACATGTGACACGAACAGAGGGCATAAGAAAAGCCGTAAGCTGAGATTGATTCTGACCGCGTCACGTGGGAAATTTTCAAGTTCAAAGCAATTTTCCAAGGAAGTACAGAAGGCAACTGTAAAAGGCACAATGCTCGAGAGCAGACGTAAAAATAGAAAAAAATACTAAGCAACAGCAACAAAGCATGCACTCACGTGAGACTTGATAATAATCGGATTTGGGAAATCGTGAGGCGGGACGACAACGTGAAAAAAGAGGGAAAACAGCGGGCCACCAGGAAAATACAGAAAATGTGTACAAATACCACAGAGCGAAGAGCTACTTGTATCGATTACAGAAAAGCGGGCGAATAAATAAATGAAAAACAGGTTGAGGGTCTCCTCATGAAATGCCTGCTACCCATCCATCCATCCATCCAATCCATCCATGCATCCCAGGTGAGTTTTCCCTGAACCCCTCGAAACCCAACTTCCAGCTCCTAATGGATGGCCTTCGCTTCGAACGGTTAGAATTAACTGACGTTAATAATGTTCCGATATCGAGATTTATGCTCATCAAACGGCTTCTGTGCGGCGAGAATTCCCTGGAAACCGGCTCAAGCGGTTCTTTTCATTGAGCATTATTCTTAGAAGTCACAAAAATAGTTAACAATTTGTCGGTGAGAAGCAATGTACATAAATGTATGTATATATGTGTGTACATTTTACGATTTAGAACACAATGTTTATAGCCCTGAGCTCCGCTAATGATGATTTGAGTCCATTATCTTGGCGGAATAACTGCACACACATTACTATTATTTAGTAGTGGTGTGGAAGTATTAGGATAAACCTCAATTTACCTGCAATTTGCTCAATGACAACCAATAAATATTCAATTTAATGAAATTGCATTTACATGCGCAATCACAAAACCACTTGAACCACTTTCGCCCACTCTTCTTTCAAATTGCAAAACTGCACCCACCTGCCGTTCATATTTTTTTTTTCCTTCTGACCGAGAAAGCCATTAACTTGGCCAGCCATAATTTTTTAATTTAAAAACTTTTGCCAGTGAATGCCAAGTGAGTGGGTGAGCGGTTAAGTTGATTTAAATAACGCAAATCCCGTCGCTTGATTTGCATATTAAATTCCAGCCAGGGCTGCTTTATGGGGCCAAAGTTTATGTGCCAAAATCCCTACACCTGCTAAGACAAATTTAACTGAAATTGCAAGTGTGCCAACTTCTTGTTCTGGGGTTTTGTGGAGCTTCAAGCTTCAAGCCAGCTCCTTGGATTTTCCCATTTTGTGGTGAAGATTCACATTCACTGCACAGCAAGAAAATATAACTAAATCGGACCACTGATCTTAGGTATTATGACTTCTTCTCAACGATCACCCTCTTAAAACTAACACAACCTACTTAAAAAAAAGTGTACATTTTATTGGACGATTCAAAATCAGAATTAAAGATTTCTCTCTCTGCACCGCAATTTTAGCTCCATTTGCTGCTAGAGCCCCCACTAATCCCCCTTTTCGCCTTTGGGTCTTTGTAGCTCCTCTGGCCAAACTCCTGCGGGCTTGTGCTCGCTTTCAGCTACTCCAAGTTTCACATCCTTATGCATTTTTAAACAATCGCTAACCCAAATAAAGTTTCTTGCTTTCTGCTTTCATACTTACTGCAACCCCCAGCAGCCAAACAAAAAGCAGAGCACACCAGCAGGCGTTTTGGCCAAAAGAATAGTGTTTGCAAGTGGTAGTGTAGTGGTAGTGTGTAGTGGTAGTGGCTAGAAAGTGAAATAAGTGGCAGTATCTGCTTTTTAGGGCGAACCGAACTTTATAAATTGCAAAGCAGAATGGCAGTAAATTTATTATCTCCATCTGTGAACGTGTATCAGCGGTATCTGCTCCGCCTTGTTCTTGCCGATTTCTGATTGAATGTTGTTTGAACATTCCTCCGTTGGCTGGTGAATGACATGGAGTTAACTTCCCGGTGGCAACTTCTGTTTTTTGCACCCGTGTTGCGAGTCCGTGTTCCAGCATGAGCGAAAATGAAGCCCGCAAGTCACTCTTTCCAACTCATCTTAGTTACAAGAACTTATTCTTGTTGATGCTCTATAAAGGGGTATGATTGGCATAACCAATGAGTTGGTTACACAGCCTTGCTTGGCCGGCCGTCATCAAAAAGTTATAGTTCCAATAAAAAATCCAAGTAAATTTCCATATCTGGATATCAAACTAATAGCAACGAAATAATTGCACAGATATTAAATCTGCTTAAGAAATAATTGTTTATGGGGTAAGAAACGGCTCTTTTCGAGCCATAAAATATCACAAAAAATAGTATCGTAATAAAAGTTTGTGGAAAGCAATAAAATTGAGGGTATTTCACTATCGTAACCGATAAACACAAGTCTCCATCGTACCCAAACAGTTGCTGTTCTAGTTTGTATCTAACCACTTGTATCTTGTACTCAACTTTCGCAAACAAACGAAGGCACACTCACAGATCCACACTCACACACTCACACACTCACACATTCACAGTGCGGCACATGTGAGATGACTGCAATTTCCATTGGCAATTGTGTTGGCATCTAAGCTTCTTTCTGCCCCATGTGAAACTTGGCCATTAATTTGAACGCCGTTTTGAGGCAGCAAAGGATGAATGTGGCAGTTGGCGGACTACAACCATTCTACCATTTTACGACTATATGGAGAATGCGGTGGCACGGCATTAGATATTCTTCTCATATTTTGCATGCTGCTCTGCAACTGCAACTGCAGCGCGGCTCATGAGTCGCTGGCATTTCCTTTTGTCTTCTGCAATTATGCATTATCTTGGATCGTTGACGTTGTCGCTGTTCTCCTTCTTGCGCTTCGAGCATCGAGTTTTGCATTTAATTACTGCTCACATTTCTCAAATTTCTACCCGTCTGTTCTCAGTCACTTGCGCTCGGGTGCCGTCTCTGCGGCTCGACATTATCATTATCTGCTATCCGTATCTGCCATCTGAATCTCACTGCCAATTGTATCTGCAACCGAATCTGCGTCGTGCAGCGCCAACATTATGCTCATTATGCATTTCACTCTGCCGGCGAGGATGCAACTTCTCGCTTCCCATCTCGCCGGGAATTATGCTGGGAAAGTTCTCCGAGGAACTGGCGAAGCACCCCGTGAAGTCATTTGCTTATTAATGCAATTAAGATTTCATGTTCCCCATCATGGCTAAATAAATTGTGAAATTTCGCCAGTCAAAGTAGAAAGGAACGCCACACAACTGTGAGAATAACAAGAACGGATTGGTAAATGAAATGCAGGCATAACACTTCAAGCCTGTCAATATAAACTATATTCTTTGAAATTATTTAATTACATGTATCAACCAAAATTGTAGCTGTGATATATATGAAGGAGTTCTCATGCTGCACTTTTTATAAGCAGTCTTTATCGATGTATTGTGGGTAGTATAGTGGTTTAACCATTTATCCTATCTTTGACCATCAATGTCAGGCAATCGTGGCTAATTAATGTATGCACCCTCAACTGGATGAGCTGCAGCAGCAGTCTTGCACGAGGAAAAAGCCTCTGATTGACTGTTGCCAGTTTGCCAGCTGATTGCTGGACAAGCAAAACGATGCAGCTAACCGATTCTGCGATCACATGGACTTGTAACCACTTCTAATTATGCACATTCGTTGGTGGCACTGTTCCTGCCGCTGTGCAACAGAGAAAACGACGAGATGAAAAAGAAAAGCAAAGACAACGTCATCGGCAATGTGGCAGCTGCAGGTGCAATGGAAATTGGTGCAGCGTTGCAGCGTTGCAGCGTTGCAGCATTGCGGTAAAAGGCAATAAAAAGTGGCAGGTCGGAGGAAAAGCCATGCAAAGCATCTGGCCGCCTCTCTTTGTGCCTTAATTAATTTTGATTGCACCACACACACACACACACACACACACACTGAGTGGAGCAGACGCTTTCCACGGCGGAAATGTTCATCACACGCGTGTGGCAACAAGAAAAACCAACGGCGGTGGGCAAATGAAAATGAAGGGAATTACTAAGCGCTCTTGGTGGGGCTAATTAATTGAATTGCCTGGCCGGCCGTCATTACAGCCCATTTAGCATTGTTGCCTATGCAAATTTGCCAGTGCAGAATATTCTCGATCTCACAGCCAGCGTCGCCGGCTGATGAGATTATTAACTTGGCCGGTAGAACTCACCATTCGAGCATTTGATTTGATGAGCACAGGTAATTGGTAGTCAAGTGTGATCACGACTTGCCAGCAAATCGTCTGCATGCACTCGTAGTTTTTCCCATTTTCCTTGTTAGCCACGTTGCTGCCTCTGGCCCAAAAATCTGTCAGCCGCCGTTGGGCTTATTTATGGCCATAAAACGCAATTGAAATGATGCCGCCGTCACTTGGCCGCGAGTTGCCTTCGGGCCACAAACATTCCGTTGACAACGCCCGATGACAGGCCCAAAAGCGGGGAAAAAGGAGTGGGTGGTGAACTAACCAGCCCGCGAGATGTCTACGCATAATTCATGTTTGCGTCCAGCAACTGCTCCATGTGGCACAGTGGGTGTCCTGTCCCAGTGAGGAGCACAAAACAGCCGGTAGACACAGTCCGAAAACTCATTAGTTTCCAAGTTTCATGTATCTTATATTATATATAGAGTTCAGCGGGCTATTTAAACATGATGAAAAGTTGCAACACTAAATATTTTTTAGCCGCCTTAAGAGATTAAAGATCATTTTACAATAGTTCTGTACACTACTTCTTCGCTTTTTTAAAAACCATTATTTGTCACAATAAACTTTCAAAAACCATAAACATTTAAATAACGTTTAATGTTATTTAATGTTATTAATGGCCGTTACGTCGACCAAAATTGGCGTAGATATTGGAACTCCAGACATTATATACAAAGAAGTAATATCTTTGCCACGACGGCAGTTAAAAAGCATCTTAAACTGGAATTATTTCGTAATCTTTTATAACTTGTATTAGTAGTAAAAGAAAACTCATACTAATGATCACGCAATAACTTATTAAATTATTCAGTATTTATAAGCGGGAAGTAATAAAACTCAAAACTCAAAAGATGCAAAGACCGTGAAAAAGGCCTAAAGGTCATATTAAATATCAATATATCAGCCGCAATAGTGGCGGCAGCACAAAAATGCCGTAAAAATAGTTTAAGTGGATTTGGCTTTTCGGGTGGACTGGTCAATTTTATCCCACTGTAACTCAAGAGTTATTTGGCTGCATTACCTCATCTCTCCGTGAATGTTTTTCGGCTGTGGTCGTCGATTTCGGCGTCAAAGGCAAACAAAATTTATGGCCAAATCAACACCAGCAACACGAACGGCAAACACCGAAAACATCCATTTGGATATTATTTAACCACTCTCGGCGGAAAATGGGGGGTGGGGCCACCTTCTGGTGACCCCATTCCCTGGTACAGCTCATCTTGGGTCAGAGTCAGACTTGGCTTATAATTTAATTAGCTCTGCCTTCGCCAGCTCTTATCTGGGCAGAAATCCTCATCCCCATCCTCATCCCCATCCTCATCTGCCATCCCATCCACTTGCATAATCCAAAAGGAATGAAAGTTCAAAAGCGAACTGGTGGTCACAGCAGGTGGGTGAGTGGGGATAGTTCGGTGCTCTAGGGTTAATTGTCTGCCATCTGTAGTCACGAAGCCAAATTTGACTATTCATTGCCCACTTAAAAGAGATGCGATTTATTAGGGGGGAACGAACAGTCAGGCAATCAGAGCCTTTTCTAACAGGAAGTCCGCACGATCGGGGTCACCAACGCCGGGTGACCCACTAAATTAATATGAATGACAACATTTCACGGCAGCTATTTCGCACCCCACCCCGCCGTCAAATGTTTATGCAAATATCTGCGAAATGAGCTGACGACTTGGACCACTCAACAAAATACATAAAAAAAAAGCACAGAAAAATAAAAAAGGGGCCAGCCGAAATCACTTCGAACGTGTTTGGGTCGTGATTTCTTCAAGCCAAGACTACAAAAGCCCAGTGAGACGACGACCTTGTCAAATTAGTGCCAAAAATGCCGGCGACAAAAGAGATCGCATCGTTTTCGACTCGAATTCATAAATCAGTGCACCGTGAATAGGGCTGGGAGTTAACTAAGCGATCGTTGAAACGATTCCAGTAAACAAAGAAAAATAAGTAGCTTAAGTAGCTGCTCGGTTGACATCAGCAGAACTGAGCTCACTTTCAGCTTTTGTCAATAATTTTACTTTTATTTGCACTCAATTGAAAACTGGTTCAAAGTGGTTCCCACAAATTTAGGCTTTTGGTGCAAATGGAATCTGTGGAATAAGTCATTTTGTTTAATGGCCAATAGAACTGAAAGCATATCGGGCGTATTATAATTCTCAGCAGGTTCCATTGTTTGAATAGAATCTAACATTTAGCTGTGGACTAATAAAACCGATTAAAACTAGGTCTGAAACGGGCTAAAATAAAATCTATTAACATAAATAACGTTTATGATTTCGATTTTAAACTGGTTAAGGCCAATGATGAGTAATAAATTAAGAGTCAGAAACTTAAATTCGATATAAAGTTCGCAATTAATTAAACAATTCATCCAGCAAACATATTTGGATACAAATACATGCAATTTGTACTGAGTTGATTACAAGTTCACGAATAAATAAATATATCTGATTCATCGAGCAACGCGAATTTATTCAAATGTGATGTGTGTGCATGTATAAACAAAAAATTAATGGTAAAATGCAGATTAAAAACCTACAAAAACATACAATTAATAAATTTCCATTAAGCACTTAATTGTTATGTATTTGTATTTCAAGGGAAATGTAAATATATTCTACTTATTCGTTTATTCCTGATATTATTTCTCCTATTTACTAACATTTCTGTGTGTCTTGTTTGCTTATCTTATTATTACATCCCATAAATCAGTTCAATTAAGTTAAATGATTATCACTCTTTACCGAAAAAAGGAAATTGTAGATGCTTCCATCTGTTATGTTAACCCTTTCCCCATCATCACCGGTATGTACTCGATTCTCGGCTAATGCATTTTTCGACATGCCCCAAAAGCCTCAATACAACTCCATTCCACAATGTTTGCCCAATTTGAGTTGGCCCACCTCTTGGCCAAGCGTCCGCGTTTAATTTAGCCAGTTTACGCGGGGCACATGCCAAATTTTAGTCACTTTTAAAAGCCATTAGACCCTTGTTGAGTGGCTGGTTTTCGGTGGGATCTGTTGGCCGGAATCAGCCAAGCAGAAACTGTACAAATTCGTCTTCATTGTTTGGGTCCAAGATTGTTTCTCAAGACGGGAGAAATGCTAATTCTGGACTCAAATCAAAGGGTCTGCAGATGGGTTATTTTCCAGCGTTTACCAGACAACTTAACACGTTCGTGTCACCTTTCACACTGACTGCTAATTGAAGGATGACGAGGTAGACACGTGTTTGACCCCTAGAATGACCCCTGCAAAGCCAACATAATTATGTCATTACAACGAAAGATGATGTGGATAAAAAAAAAGAGTGATGCCATTAACTGGAGCAATACATAATTGCTGGCATTATCAGTGAAAGTTGGCAATCGGACTTAATAGTTCTCTCCATTCTGTTGGGGCCTAAATGAAAAGGCTGAAAATTGTTGCATGTCAGCCGAGTATTAGGAACAGGAAATGTGTTTCTTTCATGGCCTGCGAAAGTGTCGGGCCAAGTAAAAGTAACACAATAGCCGGCAAAGTTCATTCACTTGGGCACTTGGGCAGTCATAACTATTTATAAACCTTATCCTAACAATATGCGTTCTCATGTTTCGCCGAACCCAGAACCCAGAACCCAACGAAAATTTGCAAACAAAGGAGCAGATTTCTGTTGTCTTTGGCTTAAATTAATGAGCCTTATTTGCCTTAGCCGCATTTCCAGTCAAGTCGAGTCGATTATGAGCCATCATCCGAGCTGCGAGCTGGCTTACTTCGCTAAATATGCCATGAAATCGATGAAAAATTACCATTTAATTACCTGCAAAGAGAAACGGATAGACAGAAACGATTAGTGAACAAGTTTTGCAAAGAGATAATTCAGTTGGTCTGCAATTAGGGATGTGGCCAAGTAAACAAAGTTTTCAACTGTTGAATAATTCAAAATTTGTGTTGTGAGTCTTATTAAGAACTACCATTATTTGCTATTATAATATCAGCATAGCTAACAAAAAGCCAATTTCACAGATATTTGATTTCATATTGTTTCTTTTCTCTGGCGCACGTTTTTAAATGTATTCTTTATTGTTATAAATTTCCTAAAAAAACACAAAGATCATTAGATGATAAACTTTCTTTAAAATTCTATTCAATGCTGGCAACCAATCACAATATGTTCCCTTGATATACCACTGATTCTAATTTTAGTTTTAATTGCCAACCCCTTTCAGTTGCCTTCATTCTTCAGCAGGATCTACTCGTGGTTTGCGCCAACTTTCAGGATTATATCTCCCCATTTGTCCCCCTTTTTTAACCGCCGACTGGCAATAGGAGACGCGGCACGTACAACAAACAGTTGGAAAATGGGCGTAGGCAAACTCCCGGCACCTTGGGGCCCCAAAGGGATCCGACAACCACCATTGGCACCACCGCTGCACCGCTGCACTGCTGCACCGCACCACCAACTCCCCACCGCACACCACTGACACCAGCAGCACCACCCACAAATGCAGACGCGCTTTGTTGCTCCAGGGTCGCGTCGCTTGCTTTTTTTTTTGTTCTTTCTTTTTTCTGGTTGCATTCTCTTTTGCGGCTCCGACTCCAACTTTTGCCCCTCATTTTCCCCACATCTGGATTTGGCTTTGTCTCGTCTACTTTTCATTCTCTCTGCCTATGTGCCTATGTGCCTCTCCTGTTTGCTTTTTCTGCTTTTTTCCTGCCGGGCATGTTAATGACCCTAGAGGCTGCCCCGCAAGTTGAGGGGGATGCAGCGAAGTGAAAGAGCACGCACAGTTGCTCTCAAACTGCAAAGCCTTCGCTGACTTTGCACAGACAGATATATTTCGTATAACTCCTTTCATTCTCGTTTTTTTGATATGATATTATATGATATTATATTGATATTATTGATATTGATATTATGATATTATGATATTATATTATGATATACTTAAGATTAATATAGTCTTTCCTTTTTGAAACACTTTATTTCAATGTCTAACCTCTACGACGCTACTCTCAGACGTTTCAGGATTGAGAACTTCCTCTTTTTTTAGAGTCTGCTCTACAATTAGGTTTGGTTAAATTTTTGACAGTGTATATATAGAACGCCTCGTTGAGTGCTGCTGCCTCCGCTACGCGTCGCTTTCAATTTAGGCGTCTGCGCATAAAATTGCATCGTTTGCTCTGCTTTACTTCGCCTTATTTCACTCCACTTTGCCAGGGGCGCAATGTAGCATCAACATCAACATCAACATCAACAACAACAACAACAACATCAACATCGGCATCGGCATTATCATCATCAGCATCTAGCTTGCTGCGCTAATTTATATAAATAATATTTAGCTGCTCAGGCCCTTTGAGCAGCAAGTTCGGTTTGATGTCGGTGTTTATGTTTGCGTGGAAATTAGTTGAGCACATAGCTGAGCAACCTTATCGCTGAACTTGAGCATCAAATGCAGTGGGCTGGCCACTGAGCATGCTTCAGTATGCATATAAAGTGCAATCAAGAGTGTTCGGGCGCACAATCTTTCGCTTTGTGTCAGAGCCACAACACCAATGCTTAAAAAAACACTCGTACATTTAATACCTTCCTATTTTTTTTTTTTTTTTTTGGTCATAAACAACTTTTGCAATTGTCAGACTCCATGTCGACACTTCAGAGCACTTCAGCGGAGAAGCGGTTCGCAACGCTCTGCACTTCGTGGGCGAAACTCCAGCCAAAACCATGCCCAATCCCCAGCCCAGTCCCCAATCCATGCCCAGTTCCAATTCCCCGCAGCATCCAGCATCCAAAACAAAAGTTGAGTGAGTTGTAAATGAAGCCCACACATGACTTAACTCGAGCGAGTTGCCCCCACTTTGCCGCCCGCTTCGCATTGCTCAATTGGAGTCAATGTCTCGGCGGAGAATCATGCAGAGATTTTCTGTATCTGCAACTGCAACAGCGACCGTAAACCGTATCTGAGTATCTGAGTATCTGGCTATCTGAATCGGAATATCTGCATCCCGCCACAGGCGTCCCGACCAAAGTGAAGCGCTTTCAACAACCATGCGGCGTGTTAATTGCAAAATGTTGCCTTTTGCCTCTGACAATTATTAAGGTGATATATCTTGCGATTGGTTTGCACCAATAAAATTAATGGAGGCTCAAAAAGACGATGTCTTCGCTGGATGAAGAAGGTATCTGGAACTTTTAGTTCGGTGAAATAGGGCAAGTAACGTTCTAGTCTTTGATGAGGCTATGTTTTACATGGGCATTAGTTTAATAACTTTATTTTAAGCCAAGAACTTCTAAGTAACATCAAGCATTGAAGAAACCCAATTTCATTATTACTTACTTATCATATACTTACGTATAAGTATACGATTAACATTTCGAAAATATCCGATAATTTGTAAGCCATAAAAATGATTAATGGAGCACGAAAACTCATTTGGTTATAGATGCCTGGGGCCATTTGTTTCACCTACATTCAATTTAAGATATTAAAGAGGAACACTTTCCCAAGAACCTGTGAGAAAACGATGCAATAGTGAATCGTTTACTTGGCCCCGCGTGCACTTCAAAAGGTTAAGGGCCTCCGGATGTTGGCCACCCCGCCCCAAATATCATTTATTATTTTCCACATTTATCTCCTCGGATTTTTCTCATTTAACGCCCATCATCGGGAGTGAAGAACCTCGGAGGGATCGCCGCTCTGGAGCCAGGCATTTCCAACATGTGTTCAACTGGGCTTATTCTCCTGGGTTTCGCAGCAACTTTTCAAACTTGACGACTAAACTTTTAGACTTGTATCTGAGCTGTCATTTAAACTGAAAGCCACACACACCAGCGAATGCATTATGTATGCGGTGAATTTTGCCTAATTAACATAATTACAAGCAACTTCAGTAAATTCAATTTCAATTTGCAAAACTTGCACTTCTGGTGCTGTTTGAGCTGGCATCACATCCCAATTCGGTTGGAATAAATTAGTAAGCAATAAATAATGCATCAGTGCATTCAATTAGGATTCCAATGAACTAGTTGTCAGTGAATTATACAATAATCCTTATCGAAACCCTCAAGATGACAAACAACAAACACTTCAAAGGGCCCCAGCCGCCCCATCCTCCTTCAGGTTTTTTTTTTTTTTTTTGGGGTGTTTTCAGGGCCGCCAATCAGCGACTTGTTTGTTGGCTTATGAAAAGCGCAGTTTGAAAATAAATCAAACACAAAGGGGAAATACGACAGGAAAATAAATAAAATACTAAAATGAATTCCAATTCAAAATGAAATGTAAATGCTGAGCCATCAAAAGCCGTGCAACAAAAGCAGTCGAACAAAAAAGCGGCAGAAAAACAAGTTCAGCGAATCCAAGATGCCCTAAAGAGCCAAAAAAAAAGGGAATAACTTTAAATTTGCTTGAGGTCTCTATACCTCTCCATCGATATTAAGTTTTCGGCTTGTCATTCCGCTCGTTTAAACTTATAATTCCCATCGTGCAGAGTATAGACATGGGACGTTCGTCTTTTTGTGGCTCTGAAATTCGAATGCAAAAGCAGGAAAAACTTGGTCGAGCCATCGAAATGTGCACGGTATGCAAATAAGCCATAAGAAATAAACAAGAAATGCACAAAAACAGAATTCGAGAGTGACAGGTGGCAAAGAGGAAATAACTGAAAAAGATGGGAGATGTGGTCGGGTTAGGAATGAATTCAATAAACGAAGTTGAAAGAGAAAAACCAGGGAAATTCATCAAATATCAGATTGAGCAGCGTGAGATTTATGCTGGAATACTTAAAGTGGAAAAACGCAGATAAAAAATAAATGCTAGAGCCAAGAAATGCATTCCGATGGGTGAATGCCAAATAAAGTTAAAGTTAAATGAAATAGTTATATTTAGAAAGTGGTTTGAGGTTTGCCAACCAACATTTACATTAAAATGATTTAAATAAAATAAAACACGCCCGTTGCATAGAATGCAATAAGTCCGAAAATTCCGAAACTGCCGAAAATAATCCAACGAAATATTTTAAAATATCATGACCAGATTGTGCAGTTTCCATATTGTTCTCTCAAACCACACTTTATTGTCTTTCAGCTTCGACCAGGCGAAATTCCCACATAAATTATTAAACCAAAAAGCGAATTCCCAAACATTAATCTTGATTGAACCGAAAAAAGCAATTCCAAGCTCCACTGATTGACATTGATTCAATTAATTTGCACAAACTTTAGCCCTACTGATGTGATGGTGAATAAAATTTGAGTGCATTACGAACGACCTTCTTGCGGTTCATTCAACTTTCTTTTGCCGAAAATTAAATTGACTCTTTTGGCCGCAATCGAAGCACTTGCCGCACAAGAAAATAATTTTTGAGTGCTAACGGATACGTAACGTTGGCGCTAAGCTAAAAGCGGTTTTATAATGCGTTCCCCCAGAGAAATGTACAGAAAACAGAGGCAGAGAAAGGCTTACCAAGAATGTTGGCCCAGACTCAAGAAACTCTTGAAATTCGTTAGGCAGTTATGCAGGAAAAAAAACCACTAACACCTCGACTACCAAAAACCGGTTACCGACCTTTAGGAAAGTTGACCAAGCAGCCCGTTTCGTGGCTAACACATTTTTCGTGTTAATTGTTATGATTAAAGTTCGATTTCCCAACCGAAATGATACGGCGGAACTCGTTCAAAAGCTGCGTTCATGTCAACCAGCCCAACATCCATCAAGTGTCCATCGTTTGTCAATCAATGTTTCCCAAAAACCTATTTCATAATTATTTATGAAAAATTAATTGTCGACATTATTTTGATTTGGCAACTCACCAAACCCAAAAAAGCACAGCTTGGACACCCACAAAAATCGATAAATGGCCAAAAGTTGGACTGACAGCTAGCTGGCCATGTGGGTCCAATCTGGCCAAAATATACACACAGTTTGGAATTGAAGTTTCGATGCTGTTTTTCGCCACATGTCAGGGGCATTTTATGGGGCATGTTGATTTCATTTATAAGTAAGCAACGTTTTTTCCAACACAAAACCCGACTCTTCTAACTAATTTCCAGGCTTCGAAGCTTCTCCTATTACTTGTTTGTAAGTACTTTAAACGTATAAAGCTGGTTTGGGCTTTGTTTGTTTTGTTTCTCGGTTTCCATATCAGTTCGTCCGAATTATTGGTTTGTTAATTTGAAAACGAGAGAAACAAGAGCCACAGAGTGAACCTTACAGGCATAATTAATATCAATGATTCTCAATTCGTAGGTAGAGAATTTACATGAATACCACGCTCGCCTGTATTCATGAATGTATGCCTGTTCTGTTGTCTGTTGGTGCCTTTTTTCACAGAAAACCGCTTGGCAAATATTTGATCTACGTTTTTCGTTTCGTTTTTGTTTGCCCTCCTCTCCCTTCCACATTTTTTTTTATACCATTCATTCATTTTTGGCGCTTTTGTTTGATGTGCCACTTGTCGTCCAAAGAATCTTGTGCTTTTTGTCTTCCTTATTGCGACGATTAGAAAATGTTGCTTACTGTTTAGCATTTTTAAAAAATTTGGTAAAAGCCCATAATTGCGATAAGCTGACGGCCGATAAGGAGCCAAATTGTACTCATAAATGAGTCGTAAAAGCTGTAACTCATACGAATGTGACTAATCTTATTGGTTCCAATTAAAGTTGAAGGAACTATGAATAATTATCAAAATTTTTCATAATTTAAGACATTTCAAGTATAATTGCAAACAAACACAAGTGCTATCAACAAGGATGGTTTACCATTCGTTTTTATTTCTAGATCCATAAAGATAGGACTCAAAAGGTATTTGTTCACAACAGGATGTTGTTTCACACAGCAGAACCACGCCTTGTTGTCATAAAAAAATCTTTTTCAGTCACATAATCAACTTTTTCTTTTTCTCCTATCACACGACAGAAACAAAAAAAAACAAAAGAAAAGAAATGCCAGAACAACTAACACGCTAAAAGACTCCCACATGGATACAGGGCAAATGTGTTTATGTATCTTGTATCTTAATGTGTACATCTTGTTGTTGGCCATATACGTTCGCTCAAATTGCCAAGGCTATGAGCACACAAACACAAAAACTCCGGCTACAACAAAAACAGGCCCGGACCATCGACGTGATTTGCATTTAAATGTGGAAATATGTGCGTTTCTATCTGTATCTGTATCTGCATTTGTATCTGTATCTGTATTTGTATCAGCGTAGATGAGCGCAGGATTCGCTTTCATATTTTATGGAAATCGATTACAGTTCGAAATTGTCAAGTCCAGAATGGGCAAATTGTTAAATGAGCTGCCAAAACATGGGCAAGTGTAAAGGGAAAAGGACATAATATTTTCCACTTGAACTAATAGGTCAAACTAGCCAAATTGCTAAAAAAAATAATAAAATAGAAATTAATAAAATTGAAATTAAAACTCTATCCTATAATGCCAATTCAAACCTGGAATCTCATTAAATTGTATATAATTCAGATATTTCCGCTACTCATTTCGCTGTGTGGATCTAATGAAAATCGCATAAATCCACAAATATGTACACAGCCACGCCCCCTGCCTTCACCGGTCTGCAACGCCCACTCATTACAGTTTATTAGCCATGCAGCTGAGGCAAATTACGCAATTTGCTGTTTTTAAATTTTGTGAAAATTGTAAATGGCTTCGCCTTGCGGCCTTTTTTGCGTTTAATTAAGTCTCGCAGCTCTTGGGCGCCCTCCCCCCTGGGCGCCCCAACCAATTAGCCTAGGCTGCTCTGATTGATTACAGTTACCTAACTGTTGCTCCAACTGCCACGCCCTTCTGGGCGTTCTTCTGGGCCTCGACGGTTTCCGCGAGCCAGCCGGATTCTCGCAACGCGCTCCGTTAAAATTCTATTAACGTATTTCTTTCTTATGACTGGCCATTGGCAGCAGCAAACGGGTTTTCAATCGCCGCGCGAAGCTCGGGAAAAAATCGTTTGCAGCAGAGACTGCCTCCTCAGTTTTCCACTCTTCAAAGAACACGGAAGCCCTGTTGGAGCTTTTATTAAATTTCTTTGAGACGCTACTCTTTGGCAGTCAACTTGGCCACTATCTTTGCATCTATCAGTCGGCGGTGGAGGCTCTTGATCGATCCGTTCCATTGATTGATTGATTGCTGGATGGATTGCGACCGTTTGTCGCCAAAGTCTCGTGCGGAAATCGTCTTGAGCCCTGCATAAGTAACACTGGGCTACAAGTTGCTGAACTTGAAAAGAAGCGGCAACCAAAAAATATGTCTTCCATTTTATATTACAGGTTAGATCCTCTACTTACGTCATGTCATCTAAAATATAAATTACATCAAAATGTGGCATTCAATGAGATACTCTTTTGGCCATTTTACTGATAGTCTTAGCCTTGTAGTCTAGTGTTGATGGGCTAATTTTTGTTGTATTTTTTTAAGCGCTCGGTGTGCCAAATATTTTTGACAAATGCCGCTCAGCTTATAGAGCATTTAAGCCAATTTTTCCGCCGCCATCACTCTTTTTGCAATTTTTTAGGTCGGCGCATTAAAAATTAATTATTGATTACCATGTTTTGATGTAGCGTCGTTATCCTCACAAGGGAACCAGCTTTGACACAGAAAAAAAAGCTTTGAATATGAGAAATTGAAGAGCGGTCAAGACACACCCAAAAACAAATTCCTCACTTTCATTTTGTCCATTGATTTCTGTTTGATTTCCATTTCATTCAATTTCTTTGTGCATTTTTTGTTTTGTTTTTTGTTTTGCCCATTAAAGTGCTGTTCAGTTTTTGGGAAGGTTCACTTTTTAGCATTTAATTTTATTTTGTTTCAACGGCGGCGCTTTCTAAAGAAAAGTTATGCGCGGGGAAAATCACGGCCAGACTTACATAAGCATAGTTTCAGTATTACTTTTCTACTAATTTCGCACTTTTCTGTTGTTTTTCCCTTGCACATTTCTTGGCCATTTCGCTTTGTTTTATGCCTTATTCCAGTGCTCTGGCCAACAGCAATTAGCGTAATTTAGTTGCATTTAAGAAGCGGAAAACAATAAAGATTTTTTTTCCTGCTGCGTCGCTTTTGTTTTTTTGAGTGAAGAGGAAAGGCAGTTCCGATTGAAGAAATTTCTTGTTTATGGTTTTTATTACACGCTTGCTTTTTGCACCAAGCTTTCAGCTGGATTATTCGAGGGGAACTTATTGTAATTTTAATTCATAATTCATCATGAACCA
>VCKV01000326.1:0-86919 GCA_005876975.1 Drosophila orena | reverse complement strand
TAAGAGTATATGCGTGTCTGGCGATTATGACTGCCTAAGATGGGAGCTCCCAGTCGCCGGAGGCTGGAGATTGGAAACGGAGGAGTCCCCATCTCGCCATGTCTAGGCTTGAATCTAAGCAGCGAAACATGCGACAAATTTTCCAGCAGGGGAGTTCCAAGTGTACAGGGTCGCATCCAAGGTATTTCTCGTTTTGGGGTTAAAGAACGGTGGAAATGCTTTCAGCATTTTCATATTCATACTCACGAAGAGAAAGAGTGGACAGGTTGGGGGAAAACATGCGGCTGCACAGAAAAACAAACGAAACAAAATATAAATAAAATGTGCCGGCAAATGGAAACCAAAACGAAGTCAGGATACACTTGGTTATAGAAAGAGTACTACAAGTTTCTTAAAGAGCCAAATTACAGCTATATTAAATAGAAAAAACTCATAGATAAGCTAAGTAATAAAAAGGGAACTTCCCCATTGAAGAAGATTTATATGGAGAATTCCCTACTTAGACTTTCTTCTTTCCATAAATCCTAGAACTAAGTTCACTACCTTAGAGCAACCCTCAGCCAAAATCCGTAAAGTGCAGGGCAAACTGAGAAATACCAACCACTAGGGCTGGCTGGAAAAAGGTTTAAGAAATATCTGGCAGCGAGAAAAGCCCGTAAAACGCTTTTCCAACTGGACTGCAGAGTGCATTGCCATCTGGCACAGCGCAGCAGGAAGGAAAGGATGTGTGTGGCTGGCCAGTAAAATTAGCCAGTGAAAGGAGAGAGGATTCCCCCCCTCTATATTGGCCACTTCCATTTCTATGTCAAAGTCATTCCGCTGGACAATGTAGAACAATAAAGTGCGCCACTAAACGACACACGACACACGGCACACGAGGCCCAGAAGAACGGGGCACCATAATGACGATAATGATGCCAATGATCGGGAGTCGCGGAGTCGGAATCGAGTTGGAATCGAGTTGGGATCGAAGAGACATGCTCGACGTGTCCGACGATTCTTTCACTGACCATTTGCTGAACACTCGAATTGCTAATCGATTCGATGCCAAACGTGCTCCATGCTTAACCGTACTTAGCCGTTCTGTTCCGATCGAGGCGGATCAATGGATCCGATCCATCGGTTGCATTGGCATTAGCACTGGCACTGGCATTGGCTGGGAGCCAAAGCCATTCCCCCATTTGTTCTGGCCACTTTCTTTGCTGGCTTATTTATGTCAGCGAGTGGCGGTCTGTTCTGTGCGCCGTCCAATGCGGATTACTTGAGCAAACCTTTACCGTTCTCAGTCATGCCTAAGCGGAGTAATTTCGGCCATTAAATTAATTATGGCCAACTGTGTAAGAAGCATTTGGAGGAGAGCTATGGGAAAAACCCACCCAATTTTTGGTCATTTGGGTGAGGGGGAGAAACGAAGTCACCCTTGAAAAAGCACATGCATATTATACATTTAACTGCGTAAATAGCAAAAAGGGAAATCCTCAAGGAATTTTGGTTTTGCTTTTGGGGTGGATAAGCAAAGGTTGCCTGATGACAAACCTTGAAAAATTCGATTTATTTGGGCAAGGAATTTTCATTCCAAGTTGTGTTCAAATGAAACAATGGTTTGTTTGAACAGAAAAAAACACATTAGTAGAAATGGATACTTTTGTGTACTATTATGATTAAATTTCTGATCTGCGTACTGTTGTGGATAAATTTTCAAATCATGTTTAAATATGCACTGAATACCTGTAACTAGAGATATCAGTGCCGCTTTAATTTTTGCTAATATATTCATCAGCATTTATGTATAAGCATTTCTATCTATATCTACCCTTTTTGTTTTTGGAACACCCTTACATATTGAAGCCACATCGACCCGTTTTTCCGGCTATTGGGCTAAAAACAACAAAAAAAAGTGCTCTTTGGGACCGCTGGCGATGCTGACGGCCATTTGCTCAATCAATGCAACACCGAACGGCCAACGGACAGCGGACGAGCTGCAAACAAGTTGGCAAACAAACTTCCGTGCCAGTGCACTCCAACACTCCAACACTCCAGCAGTGGGGAAGACTCGACTCCAACACGCTGACTGATGCCGCTCAGAGCTGGCAGCTTATGGTGACCCAAATAGACTGCCATCGGTCAACTGGCAACTGGCCACTGGCCACTGGAAGCCAATACGCCGGAGGAAAGAAAGCGCAGCAGAGGCTCACTCTGTGGATATAGATATAAACAGATACACAGATACAGATACACATATATAGACAACGAGGGGCAGCCATTAGCTGAGTGGCTGGGCGCTGTCCCGCTGCAATTGTCAGTCGGATGAAATCAACCTCGGGTGACAGCTTGGGGGCTAAGCCCTTCGAGGCGGCATCAAATGATCAAAAGCGGATCTGAGAAGATCGATTCTAGGCAAATGAGACCTTCAAAGTGGTGTCGCATGGACAGAAGTGCATTATGCTTTCGCCAATTAGTATTGTTAGTCTTCTGATTAAACAGTTAGATGTCTTGCTACATACACTGAAAATCAATTTTTTGGACTGGCAATATTAATCCATCAACCGTTTTAAGCATATATAGTACGTAGTAGTAAAAATTGCACATTATATTATCTATTTTATATAAACTATTTTACACTGCTCGCAAACAAATATGAGATATAATAAATTAGACTTCCCCATAGATAACAACTTGTTGCTAATAAAAAGTAGGATTTCTTAATGTTGCGAAACCATTTCGCTTTTGAGCAGAAACAATTAAGTATACGCATCGTGCGCAATCTTTTAGCAGGGCAATTAACGCCGGGCATGTGGCAAATGGAAACTCACTTCATTTCGCTCCAGGCCATAAACAAAATCGCAACAAAAGCTTTGAAGCCCCGGCAACTGCACTGCAACTGCAGTTTCAGGTGTGAATAAAAAACAAGATAGAATGCTATAGTCGAGTTCCCCGACTATAACATACCCGTTACTCAGCTTTCAGTAGAAATTGGGAAAAAAAATAATATAATAAAAAAAAATTAAAAATGTTTTTTAAGTGTTCATACGGACAGACAAACTGACGGGCAGACCGACGGACATGGTCAACTCGGCTATTGATCCTGATCAAGAATATATATACTTTATATGGTCGGAAACGCTCTCTTCTGCCTGTTACACACTTTTCAACGAATCTAGTATACCCTTTCACTCTACGAGTAACGGGTATAAAAATTTGGAAAAATATTTTTAGACTTCGCAAACAGACAAAAACTGAATGGCTGATAAAATCCAGGTGCTGGCCAAGTGTGAAAATTGTCTTAAAACAGCTGGCCGCACTACTGTCAACGATTAGGAGTTTTGTGTATTTTCATAGTTTTTTATTTCGATTTTCCAGAATGCCATGTACAGCTGGGTCCAAGACATGCTTCTCTGTGTTCTATGAGGCGGTTTGTCTCAATTTGAATTTTTGCGCGGCTCTTCTAGTGGCAGCAACTTAACGGTAAACGGAGGCAAAAGGGTACCCACAAATGGTAAAAGCAACTCGAATGCGAAAATTTATGCAGCCATGGAGCTGAAGTTGCAGCTGCTGCCATGGCAGTGGAAAACCAAAAACAAAACAAAAAAAAAATAGTTCTCCTGGCCGCTGGAAAAACTGACCGCAGCCATATTTGACAAACGGAACGTGCTCTGGATGCCTTGGACCCCGTTCTTGGTACTATACCATTCTGGGCCCCAAACCGACTCTGCCCACTCTGGGATCTTGGCGCAGCTCTTGGTTTTGAATCAATCTCTGGAGTGGCTGCGGTCTGCCGGCCCTTTATTTACGGTTTAGATATTTTTTCAGAGGTGAACGGGACACCAATTGCATCTAATGATGAAATCGTTTCACCTGAAAATAGAGCAATATGCCCGGGAATGCGGCTTCCCCTCTTTTGTGGGTCAACGTTGGTCGGCCAAGTGCCGCCACTTGTAATTAGGGATCATTTCGCGATTTGGCTTGGGCCATAAGCATGTGGCCAGCGAACTCAGCTATATCATCACCTGGCCATCGGAGCCACCAAGGATGCAGGAACGACAACAGCCAAATGTTTCGAGTCCACTACAAACAAGCCGAAGAGCTGGAAAAATGCAGGCAATTGCGAGGCACGAAATCTCACAGCTCGTAAATCGATGGCAGTTCCCTCGGGCGAAGGGGACATGTGTGCACACAAAAAAATTTGTTTATACACGCCTTATACATATTTATGTAAAATACTAAGTAGCCCGCGTAACCATTACATTTACCATTAACCATTTACATTTATATGAAGAAACCATCAATCACATATAAATCAAACTGACAAGGATATCAAAGCGTATTAAGGTTGAAATTAGCAGACGAAATATGTAATTTCTTTCAGTGCAGACAAACCTCTCTGTATGTTTTGGGGCGTCGCCTGGCGCGCGAATTATGCCACCAACGAGCAAGCAAATGGGAAACCTTTTTTTTGGCTCACTTCAAGTGTTTTCCCCGCTGAAACCCGAACGTGGAACCACAGCACTCTGCACATGCTTTCTGCCAAATTGCAATTGGAGACTTTGCCAGTTGCAACTCGGTGCTAGGAACTTGCAACTGGCGATGCTGCACGTGCGCCATATCGGAAACTAGTTTTTGCTACTTTAATTTGGCCAGCCGCATGGTGGCAGCGGCATTTCGTATCCAAATAGATAACTGCTGGCAGGCTGGAAAAGCTGGAAAAACCATGCTGAAGGACATTTGGTGTCTATGGTAAATGAGGCGGAAAAACTGCGAGAAACAGAAATTGCCGCAAAGCCGATGCGACCAAAAGGAAAGCCAAGGAGAAGTAAGCCTGGCAGATACCACAAGAAAACTGCAATGGGTAGGCAAGGAATTCGTGATGGTGAATACTTTGTGTTACCCTGCAAATGCTGTTGAAACAAAGATACATTCGTAAATGTTTCCCCAGTAGAACATAGATTATACAATTATTCTCACTTTTTTAATAACTTATTTGAATTATTTATATATTATATATTTTATTTATGTAAGGCAGAATCGAATATACCCTATATACCTCTGCGATTTGCCGGGAAGGCTGTAGCTATAGTGGCTGCAAAAGAAAAAGGCAAACGCAAACTGTTTGGAAAATTGTATCGAACTATCTGCGGCTTGTTTGAGTTTGACTTGCCATCGAGGTTCTCCTTCCGCCGTCCGTGTTTTGTTGGCTCCTTTGGCCAAAGTCAATTTCACAAGCAATGAACTCGAGATATTTTCTGCGATCCTCATTCTGCCTCCACTCTTCAGTTTGACTACATTCTGGCTGCGAGCATTTCGCTGGCGTCAAAAGTTCTTTTCTGTGGCGTTAGTTTCAACTAGGGCCGAGACACGCCCACTAAATTGCCAGCATATTTGCTGCCAAAAGGAGATGGAGAGCAGGTCGTACCAAAGCCCCCTCTCCTGCTCCTCTGCTCCTCTGCACCTCTGCTCCTCTCCAGCTTTGTCGCTTTGGCAGCACGCTAAAATAGCTCAAGTGGTTGCGGCTAAGCGATAGGTGGAGGCGCACGAGAAAGGGGCGTGGCTGCGGTGAAGGGGCATTCAACCTGGTCCACACACTTAGGAACATTCCTCCATCTCCTGGTGCCTTTGGCACAGTTATGCGTGCACTGTGGAAAAATAAGTGTCTCTGCCTTACAAAGCTGGAGTAAGCACTCAAAGAGCTTATCAAATGTTTCATCATATGTATTTATTTCCGAAATATACTCTGTCATGACATTCTACAATCCGAAAATCTATTTTGATCACTAGCACTAGGTACTTCAAAATTTTCGCCGTGTGGGCACTGCCATTCTTTAAAGACAGAGTCTCCATTTGGACATGAGCTGGCGAGGAACTCAGGCACCTTCTCAACTGGATTCGCACCAATTGAGCTGTGATTTAAGTACGCCATAAATGGTGAAGTGCGAGATTGAGATACTCGAACACTTTGCCGTACGTGTTTCTTACCTGCAACAAGACCAAAGAACAAAAAAAAAGGGAGAGAGAGCCATCATATATTAGGTTGGCTCAATAATGGCTAATCGTTTGTAATATGGGGTCTTCGCAACAATGCTGGTAGCATTGCGGCCATCCTCCCCAACATTCAGATCATCATAATTACAATATCCGTTGTTATGGTCGAGCTTCGAGGGTTTACCACCCGCTTCAGTGCTCAATTTAGAATAAACATTTCATAGTCACATGCGGCGTTTTAAAACAAATTGACGCAAACTAATGAACATAATCTGCAGACACATACAGACAGCCACCGGAAGTGCTTCATTGTTCGGCGTTGGGGCGTCGGAAATTGAAAAGCAACCCGAAACCAACATGAAATTTAAATTTGCAAAAATAAAAAAAAAAAAGAGAGAGAGAGAGAGAGGAAAAATAAAGTAAGCCAACATAAAAGTGCCATTAAAAATTTAGTTAGAGGGCAGCTCAAACAGAATTTGGCACACATAAAGAGGAAATTACATTTATGCGAGTGCTTTTTGTGGGTTTTTTTTTTTTTTTTTTTTTTTTTTGGAATAAATTGAACTTGCGTTGTTCAATTTGCCTGCAACACTTGAGCGCTCTTGAAATGCTTTAAACTTTCCGCGCCGCTGTTCGTCACCTCGTTTGTTTTCATAGCGATTATTTCATTATTTTATTTATTGTTTGTCTGCTTTATTTTAGATGGCAAACTTTTCAATTTCGTGTACGTTTTAAGAGGCTTAAATGCACCACCATCAACTTTGAGAATATGCCAGTGTATTAGCACATATTCATGGCATCACTTAAAGGCTTTGGTTTAAATCTCATATTCTGAGCAACTAGTTTTGTTTAGCATAAGATTATGGTAATCGAAACTAGAGCTGCACTTGAGTCAGTCTAGTTTGTAATTACTCAAACGCCAACTCATATAGTTTCTTCTGAATTTATGTTAAATTTTAAGTGTACTTATTATTTCCTGTGTAGTTATCGATTCGAGCCGCATATCCAGTTAGTGAGTGACGCACTGAAAACCACAGTTTTAGAGCCACTGTAACTAACGTTATTGTCTACTTTCAACTATTATTTCTGGCTCACATATACATTTTTTTTGCTCAAACGAAATTGAAACGATTTCGATTCGCTTTTGTTCAAATGGAAGCACTCCCCAACCTTTGTAGTTGTACCGCTATTATTGTTCAACTCAATTACCCCGCTTTATGCAACTTTCATTGATACATGAAGCGATTAAAGCGCTAAAAACAGATATAATTTCACAGTCAAGGTCGTTTGGAGGGCGGCTTACACAATTTGATTTTTCTGGCACTACTCGTACATTAAAGTTGATTGAACTGTTAAATTGTTAACAGAGTCATACGTTCCAAAAAATAAAAAACAAAAAATTAAAACGAAACAAAGCCCTGTTTTTGTTCGCTCTATGTACCCAAAAAATTAACAACCATCTAAAAACGAGCATAATAAATGGTTATTATGAATGCCATTCCCGGATTCACATACAAATAAAAATAAAACAAACTGTCGAAAAGTTTCACCGAAATTTTGTAAATTATTTGTTTGCCTGCCGATAAAACGTCAAAAATGTTGTTGAAATATTTTGCGGTTACAGTCACAGCTCACGATAATGCTATCGAGAACTGTCCGCTGGCAAAAAGAAAACCACTCACAGTGGTCATGGATATACATATCCATTTGGGCCCCTCCTCGTCCCTATTTATTATCTCGTTTCCCGCTCCATTTGCAAATGCCTGAGGCGCCTTTTCCTTTTTTTCCCCCTATGTTTTTTTTATTTTTCGTTTGCATTTTAATTGAATTACAAGGGAGGAGTTGGCGGTCCGGGGGGGGATTTGCAGTTTTCAATAGTTGGAAAAACCGTTCCTGGTCGCGTGTGTTTCTCAGTGGTGTTGGTGGCGTTGGAGGCGTTAGAGGGGTCCACCGACTTCCAGCCATAAATCTGTAACTGTTTGCTGTACTTGACACATTTCGTAGTTGGATGTGAAGTTGCCTGGTTGTCTCCTCGCTGCAGGAAAAACAGCGAAAAGCGAGTGTTGCAACGTGCAACCAAATATTTGCGTAGGTGTTCAACCGGCTGTCACTGCGGGTTTCGTGTCAATTAAAATTAAAATTAAACTTAATAATTAATACAAATTTATTGCCGCTCAAAGCGAGCATGTCGTTAACAAAATTAAGACATGTATGTGCAATAAAATAAATATTGCAGTTTGAACTCCTAATGGAAATTCATATGTTAAGTTTTAACGATTTAGACACTAATATACTGCATGGCAATAAGTGAGATTTAAAAACCATTAATCCCAATCTGCTGAGCTATAAAAATAGGCATTTTACCACCCCATTAAATTGATATCGTAACTTCTGCGTTTCCGAACAATTAAGCGTTGCTTAATTCTCTCAAGTGCTGCGGAAATGCATTATTCATGGCATTATCTGTGCATATGTGCGGTTATTATTGGGTATTTTAAAGCCGGCCACCAACCTTAAACCAAAAGGCCACCTGAGCCAATTAATCGCAGCGATTTCCAGAAGATGAAAGCATCGCCGCCAGCACAAGATATCCGATCGGATGCGAGTCAAATATTGGGGCGTGTAAATGCAATCAGTATTTATTTGATTATCGATTCCAACGCAATGCAGCAGGTCATATTGCGTATACGCCGCGTGGGTTGCGGCATTTCCATTTAACATTTTGTTGCGTCCATCCAATGTGGTCGGCGTTTGTTTATTTTGGTTCACGTGTAAATTTGTAATTTGTTTGGCATTTAATTAAACAAAAAACGCCAGCAGCGCAGCACCGAAATTAATGAAAATAAAACAATTTAATTAATAACGAGAAATCTTGTTGCTGTTGGCCATGTTGGATGTTCTAGTGGCCTGTCATGCGGCATAGCAATGTTCTTGTTTTATGCATGTAAATGTACTTTTTGTTGTGTACACACTTACATATGTATATATGTACTCGTATATAATGATGGCATTTACATGTTTAGCCTACATATATTTTGCATATCACGCATACGCAATGTAAGCCCGCGTGAGCAAGCCAAAAATGTCATAAAACTCTTTTTCATGAATTTCAATTCATTTCAGTTTTTTCTTTGTACACTTTATGATGGCTACATGTTGTGATGCGATTTCATTTTTTGCACAGATTTAAAGTACGACAAATTTGCATACAGCGCGAATACATACAGAGAATACAGAAATATTTATGCGGTCATTCTACGAGTACATGCCATGACCTTTTTCCATGCCTTAAACACATACCCATCAAATGGTTATAAAACTTTACCACTTCATTGTGCCCAGCTCCTTGTCTCCTAGCACAAAATTCAATTCAATCCCAGCCAAGGACTACCCACCCAATCGAGTGCAGGGTGCGGTGCTCCATATCGGCAGCATCTTTATAGCCGCTAACAATGCTTTCAGCTCCCGACAGGAAGCGTTTCCCTCCGTAGGGAGCGAAATCATCCACAAAAGTATGTGACATTCTGGCGTTTGGCGTGGCGGCCACCCAGAATGAATAATGCGAGCCAAAGTTCTCACCCAAATTTACGGTTCAATGGAGGCACAAGGCACAAGGCACAATGCCCCCCTAGATACAGATATAGACGCAGATGATGGGTCCTGCAACTGGGTCTCTATGCCACTTTAGCTGATGGGCGGGAAGGGCCAAAGGGAGGGGGGCTAAACTCGCTGAAATGATGTCGTGCGTGCGCAAACTATGCGGCGTCATTAAATCTAACGAGCGTCTAGAGATTGGATGGGCTAAGAAGTATGGGGTGTTTTCCCTACAGTATGTGCACATACAAGTGCACAAAGCTCGGCGAAATGACTACATTTTGAACAATTTGGGAGGCAGCGCGAAAAGTTTTCACTGTAAGTCCCCCGAAAGACACTATGGGACTCAAGTCTCCACTTGTGATTTGAAACTACACATTAACTTGGCCTAATTGAGCCATTGCCCATTAACCAAAACCTAATTGCCATTGTGGCTTTCTGGGCAGTTTCAGTTCAAGATTTATTGTGATTATTCTGTCTGAAAAAAGCCTTCAATTGATTAAAGTTCGTAAGTAACGGGCCTTAAAGCGAATAACTCTTTAAGTGAGCACACATATACGCTTTCGCTGACCACATTTGCTCACTTGGCTAACTTGGCTAAAAGCAATTTTTTCTCCTTTTTGCCTCGTGCACTTTGGGTTATCCAGCCCGTCTGGGTGACTGCCTATCCTTTTTGGAAAGTTAAAAGCATTCGATTTGAAATCCCATTTGAAAGGAGCTTCAGTCTCTCCCTGATTTATTGTGCGAATTTGCGCGCACTTCATTCAACTTGCTTGAAGTTTTAGTTATGCCAAAGTTTTGCTAATAAAATTTAAGAACAACTCTCTTGCGTCCGCTTTATGTCTAAGATATGGCTAGCCATGGTGGACTAGCCATTTTGCAGTAATTCTTATTAATCTTGAAATAATTCTGAAACCGTTGGAATATTTTCAATTACCATTACACATCGTTCGCTTATCGTAATGCCATTAAAAACGTTCCCTACACGTATTTTCCATTGCCACCTTAGAGCGAAAAAATGAGGCACCGAGAAATCCATATGCGGCTAAGCTTTCCTTACTGGTTTCTTATCGCCACGAGCCAAGTAGTTGATTAACCGACCTGAACTTCGGGCCAAGCAAACTCCGTTGAGTATTACAAGCAAAACGACTTGGACGCAAACCGGTAAGTAACGCCCACCCAAAAACTGAAGAAAAATCCATCGAGTACAGATCACAAAAGCTTTAATTTCGATTTGATTAGCAGGCGGAAGTTGAGATGCCAGTGCGGCTCACACTCAACTGCAAACTGGAGCAGTCACATATTGGCGAAGTGACTTGATTGTCTGACTGACAGACGGATTGATTGAATGATTGCTGGTGCGAAGCTCGGCATAAGTGGCGCGGATCGGTCATCTAAAGCGAATTCCGCACCAGACCTAATAATACATTTATGGAACCAGACGCCATCGTCAGGTGTCCCGATAATGGGCGACGACCGATAAAAGGAGAAATTACTACCACTCACTCAATTGGACTGCAAATATTTGTGCGATGATAGCATGAATCGTATTCTTTATGACGCCCCACTTGAGTTCTATGTTCGGTCGCAAAGTAACCTGGCGATAAGATATGCGGCCAGTTCACTGATTGATATACGACTGTGGAAGCAGGAAAAGTGCTGATAACCTGATATGCTTTCTACTTTTAGCAGATGGAAACAGGTGGAATAAGTCAAAGGAATATGCACAATTTCGAGTTCCATGGCTCAAGTTTTTCCATTTAACTTTGTACCTCCTAACCCTTTCCTTCTTATATAAACAATGTATTTAATGCAAAATGAATATATTCGAAAACCAAACAAGAAGCTTCAATAAACCGTAGACGCAATGCCCTGAAACAAATGTATGTCATACATATGTATCCATGTAATTCAGGAGCATTCCCTACAAACAAATATGCCCGAAAAAAATGGTTAGCACGCTCAGCTTTCGGTTCCCACACCCGATCAGAATTTACAACATAATTTACTAAGCTACAAGCTGACAGTAAAACCAGAGCGGCCACGCCCCTTGCCAAAAAGCCAATAACAAGGCCGTGTCTGTCACTTGCCGCGTTGGATTTGAATTTGGCCAAAATGAAAACGGAACCGGCACGAAAGACCGGGCCATGCAATTAGCTGGAGGTCATTGTGTTCGGTTCAGCGAAGTTCAGTTCAGTTCAGTTCGATTCGATTCGATTCGAAACGATCCCAGAGCGATTTCCAGTTCGGCTTCAGTTTGGGTATCGCCCAGAGTTTCCGTTTGCAATTTTGCGGTTTCAATATTGAATTGGGCGAGGCCCCCGCATCGCATTCACGCTTGACAATGTTTCGACAGCAATTTGCTCAACAAATTGCGATTAAATGTATACAATTGATTGACCATTGTTTGGCTTTCATTAGCACAATGGAGCGGGGAAGTCCCGCTCCTTCCCCTCATCCGGTACGCAATTTGGGGGCATTATAAGGGCAAAGGTTAAGGGGTATCATCTTTATTAACAGCTGATCATGACCCTCTGGCTCAACATTTACTTATATTTTGAACAGCGTAACAACAAAGTGTAATATGTTAGCCCTTGGTTTTCCACCTTTGATTACCAATCAACGCAAAGGTTGCGAATCTTTTAGCCATTGAAAATCCAATCTTTCTTGTAGTTTTTCCTGTTTTTTTTTCCTTCCTTGACAGACTGCCATTCAATTGTCAAATATCTTTGGATCTGCAGCGTCACGATTTCCGACTGGGCGCACGACTGCAGACACTGCAGTTGCCGATAAATTGCATTGAACTTCAAAAAATTGAAACTTCACGAGGGCATTTGGGTGGCAATTTCGAGGGCAGCAGAGGGGGCGTGGCCGGTTTTATGTTGTAAGGGCACGTGGCAGCCTTTGGCTGCATATAAATTTCAATCAACAACATCTGGTGAAATATTGCATTGCGATTCCGCAGTAATTGGTTTTTTGTGTGGGTCAACGCAAAAAATGTAGTTCGATTGCGATTTTAGCCCTTCAATTTAGAGTTGCACTCAGATTATAATCCATTATCCAATATGGTATATAACTTACTTACAAAATCAACGATCAACTGTTCCCAGCATTCTGATGTTTTGATCAAAATACATTGAAAAATCCAAAAATTTTTGTTTTCACCTCATAGTACTCAGAATATATCGTCATGATTTGTAAGAAGTGCTTCTTCTGCCTGCCCCTGAAAGTAGGTGTCATAATCATTGGGGCGATCTTTATAACTTTTCACGTTGGGGAGCTGATAGCGCACTCGGATAACACCATTTTCATCAGGCAAGTGTCCCACAAATGGTGGGCACCCGTCATCATGTCTCCGATCCTAACTATTGGAACTCTCAGCTCTGTACTGCTAGTGTACGCTGCTTCGAAGGTAAGACATTCATTCGGCTATTTTCCAAATTCGAATTATTCTTATTCCTATTCTTATTCTTATTCTGATGATTTCAAATAAAAAAGCAGAAGAAGCGTGGCTTTGTCCTTATGTGGATCATCGTCTACTCAATTATACTCTTCATTTATTGCATAATGGGTGCTTCCGATGTGTCCATTGCGAAACCTGCCCCGGTTGTATTGCTTGTTCAGCTGGTCATCATAGGTGGGTGTTGGCACTATTTGACTGCTTAATATACATATATAAGGTCTTGATTTTGTATCCCTTTAGTTGGTCTGATTTATTCCCTGATGATAGTGGTGGCTTACTACCGATACTTGAGCACTGTGGATGCTGATGATTCGATTTGATTCCTGTAGTTGATGTTCCTGATCTAGTCAACTTCTTTCAGTGTGTCCCTTTTGCACAAACTAGAAGTTGAACAAATTTCAGTTTTCCAAGAAACTATTGAAAATTATTGTTTACAAATTTGTAGAGCAACCGAGGATCGATCATGGCTTGTCGCTGCCGATATCTTAAACAGATCTTTACCAAGTGCTGCTACTGCTATTCACTGCGTTTCGGCGTGCTGCTCTTCGGATGCATTTTCCTCACCTGGTTCATCTACATCACCATCGGCACCGGCTTCATGATGGAGTGCATCTTTCCGGACGAGTATCAGAAGTCCCTAATCCCAGCACCGGCGGCCCTCAAGGCCACCATGGTCTTCTCCTTCTTCGGCATCATAGCGTCGGCCATGCTCTGCATTGGAGTGCATAATGTATGTGTGACACCCATTTGAAATCATTCGAAAATATACCCATTGGAGAACCTTAACCATCATTTTCTAGAACAACGAGATGCTCTTTCTTCCATTTTTGGGTTTCGCGCCCATTTGGATAATTGTGCACATTTTTGCCCTGACCGTTTACTGCTTTAACACTGTCATCATCATCCTGACTGTCATCACAATGGGTGAGTAATATACTATATGAATCTAATGGCTGAATAACTATGCTCTTGAATCCCCCGTATAGTTGTTTTACTGTATGCCTGGCTTGTGGTTTGGTCCTACTACATAGAACTGCTCTTCGCCTACGATGATGAGTTGGAAACCGGATATGTGTAGTATCCGAGATTTTGAGCGTGAAACATATGCTTTCGATGACATAATATTTACAAATTTTAGAATATGGAGCAAGCACTTGATGTGCCCAATAAAATCATGCATGTAGCGTATACAAGTGAACATTTCGCTTCAGCAGAGCTCAACACTAAGTGGCTGTATCTCTACCCGTTTAGTGAGTATTTAGCGCAGATGAGACATGCCCTGCTCTATATACACCAGAAAGATAATGGGTATCGCCGTGGTAATGACAGTGACCGACTTACCTTCGGCAGTGAGGCGAGCACCTGCTGCTTGACATCCCAGACGAGCCGCTCCGATGGGAACTGCAGACACTTGTAGACATTCAGCTCCGGCACATGGATGCGCACCAGTAGCCATCCGTCCCGCGGCTCCGGCGGCGGCTCATCGTCAAACGCCCCCGGCCCGGACATGGGGTCCGTATTGGCCGGGTTCTGTTTGACTTTGGGCGTGGGTGGGTGGTACGTCGTAATTTTGACGGCTTTCAATCGCTCGGTCCACGAAAAACGAACCTACTACTCCCGCTCCTCTGGGAGTGCTCCTGCCCGTTCTATTCGCTGGCTTTCCGCTCTATTTTTTTTTTCCACTTCAAAGTGTGCTCCTTTGGGTTGTGCAAGCCGCCACTTGGTTAATATATTTAACTTTTTATTGCCAATCTATTTGGTGCGTCGGCTGGTTGCGGCCTTCTGCTGTTGGAATCCGTTTTGCTTGGACATTTCGCTCTGCTGCGTTCGTTGGGTCTGGCGCATGATGGTTCTGAAATGAATCAAATTAGAGGTATAAGTTATAGCTCCATAGATATAATGAAATATGTAATTATCATAATTTTTATTATGCTGAATTATAATGCGTTACCCAAATAAGCCATTCATTTGCCATACATTTGCCATACTCCACTTTCATACTCGTATGCACTAAATATATTCGCATAAATTTGATTCACATATGCAAATTGCAATCCATTAAATCTTGTCCAGACAACAACATAAAATAGTTTCTCCAGCACTTGGCGTTGAAAACTTAATTTTTAAATTGGTTTACTTTTCGAATCTGTCCACAGCAGTTTTCCTACGCACTTGATATCAGTCAGGCGGCAATTGGCCCGATTTTCCAACCCCTTTTCATGTCTAAATGTCTGACTGTTTGCAGGCCTATCCAAAAGGAAAAACAAATTGTCAGAGTGAAAAGAAAACACTTGGGCCGCAGCAAACATTTCTCGTTGATGATTACAATGTGATATTGACATTTTATGGCTGCAGCACAGCAATAGCAGTTGCAATTGCAATTATGCACAAATTAAATTCACACGCCAGCCCGCAAGGAGGAGGCGCCGCAGGGGGAGGGTGGATACCGGAGGCATGTAAATGTGTGCCACAGCCCCGCTGACAGTTGTCGCTTTTGTGTTAGGGGCGGGGGGTGTTGCGGAAAATGGGGGGCGGAGCGGTACATGCCGAGGCAACTGGAACTGTGGGCGGAACGGGTTAGCCGCAAACTGCAGCAACAACCACATTTGCAAGTCTGCACTTTGTCGCATTTAATTGCGAGCGTGTTGATTGCATTCAACTAGTTAGAGTTGGCATTTTGGTGGGGGGCGGAGGGCGGGAAATGCGGCAAAACTAGTGTAAAATGGAAAACGCTTGTGGGAAATCCTAATGATAAATCCTAATTGAGGATAAAAGTTGTGGGTGCTCTGGAAGAAAGATGAAAGGCTTTGCAGTCAAAAGTTGTGCCAAATGAAAGCCTTTAGTGCATCTGCTGCTAGATGAAAAGAACGTGAGCTTATACCTACGAAAATATACTGTAACTATAAAAATTTTTTTATTTAATAATCAGTTGGTTCCCTATTAATATTTAAATTTCAATTTTGAACATTATTATTATCATTGCTGTGTTTCTTTTTTTTTGAGTAATATATAGTCTCTACTTTTCCCTGGTTCACTGCCCCCGTTTTAACCGCCTCGCTGGAAAGTAAACAAGAAAATGTGTCACGGTCAAAAAACTCCACCGAAATACGTAAATGAAGAGCACAAATACGCATATCAATAAAAGTAAATACGAGAAATGAAAACTGCGTTTAAGCAGGTGAGTCGTTGGGACAAAAGGCCCGTTTACCTTGGCCGGCACTCGACTGTCAATCAAACCCACAAATTTTCAAGCTGTTCAAGTGAAATTATCAACAAAGACGCCACGAAACGAAAATACAAGCCCGAATACCATCAAGCCCGAATACTCCGAGTGTCGTCGCCAAACTTCTGTTTGTGATAAGAAAAGGTGGCCAAGGCATTGGAACTAATAGAGATAGTGGTAAGAGTGATAAGCCAAAAGTGGCCTTTGCTAAGATTTCGTGCCTTTAGCATGGCACTTTAATTGAAAACGATTTGCGATAATTAAGCATACGCCACGTGGTCGCTTCAAAGTCATTCAACTTAATTTGGAGACAAGAAAGGCGCGCAGGTAAATCGGTAATATCATTCGATGGCCATTTTTATTGGCCATTCCAGCTTAGCCAGTCATGATTTTAATTGAAACTTCGAGCAGCGAGTTCCGGAGGCAAAAGTTTATTTCGCTTTTAATTGGAAAAGTTACTGGTCCATAATGGGCATTTGAAATACTCCCTGGTCTGCCACGAAATATGTTCTGCGGCATATGGAATGCCTGCCTGATATACTGGCCAGTAAATTCAGCCCCATCCCCATTCCAATTCTGCAGCGATTTTTCACTTGAGCTAATAGGAAAATGGTGCCCGACCTTTGGTGGCTGTGGGATGCGTGTGAAATTCGGGGGCAACTGTCAGGCAAGTAAATCAAAATTTATGTTGTAGCTTCTGTTTTCCTTTTTTTTTTGCTACCCCGTATCGTATATGTGGGTTTTTTTTCGAACAGACAGCTGTCTTGCGGCTGTCAAACCAGCAACTTTTGGTGCTCCCCTCTTGCGATCGCCATTAGCCACACCCCGATTTTTGTATCAACCCGGGGATGTCTGACCTGTCTGTTGTCTGTCCTTCCTATTGTCTTAGCCCTGACAGTTATTTGGCTTGGATACGGCAGCTAATGCCAAACTTTTTCGCCAGACTCCCTGTGCAAACATTATTGCATAAGGTGCATGTTATCTATTGGGGGTAGAGCCATTTTTTGGTTCCCTTTTATGAGGGTATCAATTGTTGACAGCGGCAAGCATATTTATTGGGTGGGGTAAACACTAATTGGTTCTGCAGCCAGTGATATAGGAGATAAGTGATAAATATAGAAGATAGCCAAGGTGTTGATGAGGTTGTTTTATGGTGCAAACATCAAAGGAAAGAGGCCGACTTAAAAAGTGAACTTCTATAGAGCCGCAAAGTTTTAGCTTTAGATACATTTTAAGTGTTTTCTCTACTATAATATGGAAATTGTTTAGACCGCGTTGAACAGGAATTCAATATTAAAGATATAATCTATAGATTTTCGAGCTTGCTAATATTCGTTTACTGCAATCGGCTTTAAAAAGCCAATTTAATATTATAACCATGTTGTCTTGATTTCTGGCCCATGACGAATTTCATGTGGCACATTTCTTTTTTGGGCCTGGCCCACTTGAGCAGTTTTGAGTGCTGTCTCCTTCACTTCTTACCTAACTGTGGTGCCACCACCCCCTTCCAACCGTGCACCTCCTTGAGTTGTAAGCACTTGTGACACTTGCCTCTCAAGGCTTTATGACAAGCGATGAAATTTTATTTGGGCAAAAGTGTGACAAACTGAAAATGACAAAGTGCTCCGCTTGGAACCAGCTGCCAGCGAGACTTAAAGCCCGAAAGAGAAGGGGTCAGCACGAGTGGAGTGGGTTGGGGGTTGGGGGTTGGGTGTTGGGAGTGGGGGTTGAGTGTCGAGCGAGAGGGTCTAAAGGTTAGGGTTTAACCGGGCAGAGGACAGCCATGTAAATGAAGTTTTAAATATGCCACATCGAATGGGCTTTGCTCGGAATTAGTTACAGCATCAGGTCCCTGGAGTCCGTGAACCGAGCAGGCGACTTTACTGGGTCAGTGGAGAGCCCCATTGGGTTTGCTCGAATGCGCAACTAAATGCGACTGGGGAGTTGCATGTGGCACACACGACACACACAAGTAAGTACAAGTACACTGCAAGGCAAGTAGTCATCTCCTCACCTCTCATATTTCGCATTCCAATTGATACTACGAGTATTTCGACTTAACTATTCCGATCTACTTCATATAATTCACATTGAGACGGTATTTAACAGCTTCCATCTAGGATTATATTATTACTGCAATTTCCCTCTGTGCACAAATATATCCGAGTATGGAGAAACTGCATCGCTTATGCATAATGGCCCATGCATATTTAAATTGCCTTCGCACGATGCTGCAGTCGGTGCTGCTTTAAAAGCAAATTACTTTTGTCATTGCAATGGTTTGCCGCTCAATCTTGTGGAGATTTGAGTTCAGTTTGCGGACGAGAGGAGGGTGGCAGGACCAGGTCCTTGCGTTGCCACTTATTGTGGCACACTCTGTTGTTGTGCGCGCCGTAAATAATTTGCCTTGGCAACGGCAGCAGCAAGCTGCAGCAAAATCAGAAGCAGCTAAATCAGAAGCGGCGGCTTCAACAAAGTGCATGCAAAATACACCCGCACAAAACTTAATAATGGCAAACTATTATTCTTCCACCACCCAGCGCTGTGGACAGTGGAATAAATGGGATTTAATAAAGGATGGAATTTGAATTGGGGAAAGCGCATTTTTCCAACGATTAGAATGTTTTTCAGCCATCTGCTTCGGTTTTTATAAACACCAATTTTAATAGGATACATTAAAATAAAAAAGCGTAAGGGATGAGACTACATTTCACTACATTTTTTGCTTGCTCCACTCTTTCCGAACTAAATCGAAGAAGCCATTTTCCGCGCTGACGGCACTCGGTGCATTGTTGCATGTGCCGGAAACGGAAACGCGCACATAATTCTGTTAGGAAGCATGCAACAAAATGGCGCCCGGACCACAAACAAACGAAGTAGACGGCGGTGATGGAGAGAAAACTTTAATTAAATAACACTAAATGCAATTTCGCATGGCTCCTCGTCCTCAGTCGGTTAAAAAAGCTGAGGCAGGAAAACATGTCACAGAAGTTCATGGCTGAGAGCATCGCCTGGCTAATTTATTTTGCTATTTTCTGCTTATTCGAATAGTAGAATTGGTAGGAAAGACCGCAGAGCGGCGAAAGGAACCGAGAGAGGAAAGCAAAAGAAGAAAACTTTAACCCCGAAACTTGTTTTCCAGTCACGTTCATTTTCAATCAAGTGGCATCATTATGCTGGCCAAACAAACCGAAGCTGAAATAAAAATCGCAAGCTAAAAGAAAACGAGGATGGAAACGGGGAAGAGCCACCACAATTGGCTAATACAAAGGCAAAATTAGCTCGAACTTGAGTTTGGGCGTAACTGTGTGTGGCCACTACCTTAACCCTTTGCTGCCCCAACTGTCAGTCAAGTCCGGCAATCAGTCCTTTGTCTAGGCCCACGGACCGGCAACAAATTACCATCGAATCAACTGAATCAACCGAAGCATCCAAAAACCACAGAACCCACTTACCTAGGTGGCCAGCCATCGACTTCCTGTTCTGAGCCAGAAAACAGAAACAGAAGTTGATAATCAGATAAATCTGCAGGGAATCGAGAAGAATGGCAAATAAAGCATTGACATTTTGGCGTTTATTTGATATAAATTGTTAGTTCATGGTTTCAAACTAGTTTTTGGCAAAAGTTCAGATTAAACCAAGAAGTCACTTAAAAACTCACTTTTAAACGTGATATAACTTGAAACGTAATTCAATTGACGTGTCTTTAGCAGGTGTTCATTTCCCACTACCCACCAACTAAAATCAGCTATTACGCCCATCCGCGATTTTTAACAAATTGTAAACCCAATAGCAAATTAACCCAACTTACAGATCGATTAATTAAGTCGCAGCATTTCACAATTTTGTTGCATATCCTGCAGAGAGTCAAAGAAATCCATAAGGTGAGTATTACGACTATTTTGCTAATTTCAGCAGCTCGAGTTACGTCAGCGAGCCATTAAGTCAAAAGTTGTATATGTGCAATCAATGAAAATAAATTAAAATCCGGCGGTAGGAGAAAAATCACACTGACACACCGATTAAAGAGAAAAACAGAACAAAACTTTATGCAAATGCTGTGATCACCACAAAAACCGATTCGACCGGTTTCCGAATGCAGTGCAAATTTGAAAACCAAAACAACAAATGACAAACGACAACCGACAAGTCTACAGATGGACACATGGAAACACGGCCATAAAAAGGTAACGACTCCAAGATAGAAGATATACATATACATATACGTTCAATGGGGAACAAATTATGGGTTTTGCGTTTAGCTGTAAGTAACACGAGCCACAGAACTTACCCCTCTCTCTCTCTCTTCTGCCCACACGCTGCTTAGAACCCAGTGCTGCTCAAACTGCAGGGCCAGACATGTGGTGGCTGTGGCTGCAATTAAATAATTAAAACAAACTGGTTATTAATGGACAATATTTCTTTATATTCTTACACTGACAAATAATACAAGCATCATAATCATTGAAAACCAAACAATAACATTAAGAGCTGGATATTAACTACGCCTTCTACAAGGTTTTATTTTCAGTGGCTGTCTTGTTCCTGGGCATTTTATCTCGATTATTTTCCCCTTTTTAACCTCTGCCTATCTTCACTTGATTAATTTATATTTAACGTGCATATACTTTTTCTGTCAATTCCCCCAATAAGTGCAATTTATATATCCAGCAACAGCAGCAGCTCAGGCAGGATTACTCCATCGTTTGCAGCTCCTTCGTGCTCGCAGAGCCATCAATCATACGCCATGTGAGCAGCCGAGGGTAGCAGACGCACACACTCAAATCAATATCAGAGCAGGGGAAGAGCAGTTGGGGAAAGTGATGGGGCAGTGGGTGTGCAACGCCCACGCCACAGAGCATAAAAATTGCATTTGCCAATTTCGAGCCCAGACCAAGACAGTCAAGACAGCCAATACAGCCAATGCAGCCCAGCAATCGAGGCTTTGGACTGCCCAAGTATACGGTTTGCCCGCCAACCATTAACCATTAACCAAAAGTCACTCGGTGCACACTTGGATATCAATTGCGAATATAAAATGTATTATCGAGTTTGGCAGCCACTGCGAAACGTATGAATCAAGACAGAAAAATCTACAATTTCATAGTTTGTTAGCCATAACAAATTCCCCTAATTTCGTTGGAAACGCTGGCATGTCTTTAAGTAAACAAATCAAAGCCAGCCACTCCAAACGTGTATTAAGTTATATAAACAATTGGCTTTCCAAGAATTTTAAGATGTGATTTTCCGCAGAGTATCGGCAAACTGGTGGCACAACTTATGGCAGACACTGTCGCCTGTAATCATTGTTTGTTATTGTAATATTTTTGTTGCCGCTGTCTCGGATACCAAAACCAACAAGTTTATTAAAAGATCTCACATCTCACATTTAGCGGCCTACTTCTAATAACTCAATTTTGGACTCGGCTCGAATGCCGCCATTTGAATTTATTGACACATTTCAGTTAACCAGAATCGTTGGCGGGAGAATGAGTTTGGCCAGTAATTAAGCCCGATGACGAACCCAAAAATGTCTCGAAACGATTTTGTAATGTTTGCGTTCGCTGCTGCCTTTCATGGACCGAAAATCTGGCCCACTGACTGGCCGAAAGCCAAAGCCGTTGGCTGAAAAAGCCACCATAACTGGTCGGAGCAAATGATTTTTAATAACTTTGACACTCATTAAACTCAAATTACATGCATTTGATTACGCAGCCACTTGGGAGCTGAGTTGAGAGTTGGCAGTGGTAGCCTTTTGCATTTGGGGTTTCTCTAAAAACCTAAGCCGCTTAGATTGCATCATCATTAAAAACCATATGACAGCCCAGTAGTAGGCTTATGATGAGGATGATGCAAAGCCATATAAATGGATTTTCGAACGGTGTTTACTCAAGTAGCAGGCACTAAAACTTCAATGTAGTAGTAATTATAAATGATCGCGGTAAAGTAGTGTTAGAAAAACTTGTAGCCTTACAAATTTAATTTCATTTCATTTAAGTATGCATGCTGAACCAAAGCGTTTATCCAGAAGCGTAATTAACCACTGTTAAATGAAGGCAAACCCAAGGAACCCTAATCAAAGTGCGGATTTAATGAACCATTAATTAGCGCAGAGCTCATTGAACCGATTGCACAAAGAATTCAATCCTATGAGAGCAGGCAATAAAAAACTCATTAAATCAAAAGGATAAATCGCTTCGAGTCCAGCGCAACTCCCATGACTTTTTTTTAAAAGGGGAAACAGAAGATTTGATGGATTAGGACGCTTGCAAATTAATTACTCACTTTGTCTTTGGACTCTGACAGGTAATTCCCGAGCCCTTGAAGTAACCCTGAACTTGACATCTATGAACTGTCGCCCTCTCGCCCTGCCAAGTGTTAACTTATATTTAATTGCCACCGGTCTTGGCCAAGTCTCGTTCTGAGCAACAATCGTAAAAAAGCTAGTTTACGACTCGCGAACTATGCACTTCCCCTTGGTGGAACGTGCTCGCAAATGAAGTGCCCACTGTACCTGGTCTTTGGCCAAAAGGGGGGAGCTTACCACGAAAATCACTTTGTTTTGGTTTTCCAAATGGCTCACACTGAAGCGTGCAATGGATGGGCTAGAGACCAGCCGAGATCTGCTAAATGGCACGAATGGGTTGTACGGAAAGTGTACAACAACATAAGTGCTAATGGAATCTTCGGAACGCAGTTGCACATTTATTTAGTTTTATACTGCAAAACAAAAAACGACTTAACAATTATGGCCAAACTTAAGATTAAATGCTACTTCTTTCTTTAGTTGAAATGCATTTAGAAGATTGCTAGCAACGCATATGGGAGTAAGCAGATTGCATGGCCGTTAATTACCTTCATTTAGCTCCAATTTGGAACCAACTAAAATTCCCACAAAAATTACAAAGCAATAAAAGAAATTGGCCACGAATTTGGAAATTCAAAATGTGCCTTTTAGCCCCGCGAAAGATATGAAATGCACGAAAAAACCATCCAATTAAATTCAATCGACACTTGCTACAAAACAATGTGAAAATGCAACCAAAACCATGGAAGCTTTAAGCCAAGAAACAAACGGGGGAAATGCGGAAAAAAGCGGGGAAAAGACGAGACCGTTAGCCGAATGACATGCAAAGTGCAGCTGCCTTCCGTGCAGGGAAAACTGTTGCGGAAAATTCGCAAGGGGTGGTGTTGCATGGCACATGTGACACGAACAGAGGGCAAAAGAAAAGCCGTAAGCTGAGATTGATTCTGACCGCGTCACGTGGGAAATTTTCAAGTTCAAAGCAATTTTCCAAGGAAGCACAGAAGGCAACTGTAAAAGGCACAATGCTCGAGAGCAGACGTAAAAATAGAAAAAAAAACTAAGCAGCAGCAACAAAGCATGCACTCACGTGAGACTTGATAATAATCGGATTTGGGAAATCGTGAGGCGGGACGACAACGTGAAAAAAGAGGGAAAACAGCGGGCCACCAGGAAAATACAGAAAATGTGTACAAATACCACAGAGCGAAGAGCCACTTGTATCGATTACAGAAAAGCGGGCGAATAAATAAATGAAAAACAGGTTGAGGGTCTCCTCATGAAATGCCAGCTACCCATCCATCCATCCATCCAATCCATCCATGCATCCCAGGTGAGTTTTCCCTGAACCCCTCGAAACCCAACTTCCAGCTCCTAATGGATGGCCTTCGCTTCGAACGGTTAGAATTAACTGACGTTAATAATGTTCCGATATCGAGATTTATGCTCATCAAACGGCTTCTGTGCGGCGAGAATTCCCTGGAAACCGGCTCAAGCGGTTCTTTTCATTGAGCATTATTCTTAGAAGTCACAAAAATAGTTAACAATTTGTCGGTGAGAAGCAATGTACATAAATGTATGTATATATGTGTGTACATTTTACGATTTAGAACACAATGTTTATAGCCCTAAGCTCCGCTAATGATGATTTCAGTCCATTATCTTGGCGGAATAACTGCACACACATTACTATTATTTAGTAGTGGTGTGGAAGTATTAGGATAAACCTCAATTTACCTGCAATTTGCTCAATGACAACCAATAAATATTCAATTTAATGAAATTGCATTTACATGCGCAATCACAAAACCACTTGAACCACTTTCGCCCACTCTTCTTTCAAATTGCAAAACTGCACCCACCTGCCGTTCATATTATTTTTTTTTCCTTCTGACCGAGAAAGCCATTAACTTGGCCAGCCATAATTTTTTAATTTAAAAACTTTTGCCAGTGAATGCCAAGTGAGTGGGTGAGCGGTTCAGTTGATTTAAATAACGCAAATCCCGTCGCTTGATTTGCATATTAAATTCCAGCCAGAGCTGCTTTATGGGGCCAAAGTTTATGTGCCAAAATCCCTACACCTGCTAAGACAAATTTAACTGAAATTGCAAGTGTGCCAACTTCTTGTTCTGGGGTTTTCGTGGAGCTTCAAGCTTTAAGCCAGCTCCTTGGATTTTCCCATTTTGTGGGAAATTCACATTCACTGCACAGCAAGAAAATATAACTAAATCTGACCACTGATCTTAGGTATTATGACTTCTTCTCAGCGATCACCCTCTTAAAACTAACACAACCTACTTAAAAAAAAGTGTACATCTTATTTGACAATTTAAAATCAGAATAAAAGATTTCTCTCTCTGCACCGCAATTTTAGCTCCATTTGCTGCTAGAGCCCCCACTAATCCCCCTTTTCGCCTTTGGGTCTTTGTAGCTCCTCTGGCCAAACTCCTGCGGGCTTGTGCTCGCTTTCAGCTACTCCAAGTTTCACATCCTTATGCATTTTTAAACAATCGCTAACCCAAATAAAGTTTCTTGCTTTCTGCTTTCATACTTACTGCAAGCCCCCAGCAGCCAAACAAAAAGCAGAGCACACCAGCAGGCGTTTTGGCCAAAAGAATAGTGTTTGCAAGTGGTAGTGTAGTGGTAGTGTGTAGTGGTAGTGGCTAGAAAGTGAAATAAGTGGCAGTATCTGCTTTTTAGGGCGAACCGAACCTTATAAATAGCAAAGCAGAATGGCAGTAAATTTATTATCTCCATCTGTGAACGTGTATCAGCGGTATCTGCTCCGCCTTGTTCTTGCCGATTTCTGATTGAATGTTGTTTGAACATTCCTCCGTTGGCTGGTGAATGACATGGAGTTAACTTCCCGGTGGCAACTTCTGTTTTTTGCACCCGTGTTGCGAGTCCGTGTTCCAGCATGAGCGAAAATGAAGCCCGCAAGTCACTCTTTCCAACTCATCTTCGTTACAAGAACTTATTCTTGTTGATGCTCTATAAAGGGGTATGATTGGCATAACCAATGAGTTGGTTACACAGCCTTGCTTGGCCGGCCGTCATCAAAAAGTTATAGTTCCAATAAAAAATCCAAATAAATTTCCATATCTGGATATCAAACTAATAGCAACGAAATAATTGCACAGATATTAAATCAGCTTAAGAAATAATTGTTTATGGAGTAAGAAACGGCTCTTTTCGAGCCATAAAATATCACAAAAAATAGTATCGTAATAAAAGTTTGTGGAAAGCAATAAAATTGAGGGTATTTCACTATCGTAACCGATAAACACAAGTCTCCATCGTACCCAAACAGTTGCTGTTCTAGTTTGTATCTAACCACTTGTATCTTGTACTCAACTTTCGCAAACAAACGAAGGCACACTCACAGATCCACACTCACACACTCACACACTCACACATTCACAGTGCGGCACATGTGAGATGACTGCAATTTCCATTGGCAATTGTGTTGGCATCTAAGCTTCTTTCTGCCCCATGTGAAACTTGGCCATTAATTTGAACGCCGTTTTGAGGCAGCAAAGGATGGATGTGGCAGTTGGCGGACTACAACCATTCTACCATTTTACGACTATATGGAGAATGCGGTGGCACGGCATTAGATATTCTTCTCATATTTTGCATGCTACTCTGCAACTGCAACTGCAACTGCAGCGCGGCTCATGAGTCGCTGGCATTTCCTTTTGTCTTCTGCAATTATGCATTATCTTGGATCGTTGACGTTGTCGCTGTTCTCCTTCTTGCGCTTCGAGCATCGAGTTTTGCATTTAATTACTGCTCACATTTCTCAAATTTCTACCCGTCTGTTCTCAGTCACTTGCGCTCGGGTGTCGTCTCTGCGGCTCGACATTATCATTATCTGCTATCCGTATCTGCCATCTGAATCTCACTGCCAATTGTATCTGCAACCGAATCTGCGTCGTGCAGCGCCAACATTATGCTCATTATGCATTTCACTCTGCCGGCGAGGATGCAACTTCTCGCTTCCCATCTCGCCGGGAATTATGCTGGGAAAGTTCTCCGAGGAACTGGCGAAGCACCCCGTGAAGTCATTTGCTTATTAATGCAATTAAGATTTCATGTTCCCCATCATGGCTAAATAAATTGTGAAATTTCGCCAGTCAAAGTAGAAAGGAACGCCACACAACTGTGAGAATAACAAGAACGGATTGGTAAATGAAATGCAGGCATAACACTTCAAGCCTGTCAATATAAACTATATTCTTTGAAATTATTTAATTACATGTATCAACCAAAATTGTAGCTTTGGTATATATGAAGGAGTTCTCATGCTGGACTTTTTATAAGCAGTCTTTATCGATTTATTGTGGGTAGTATAGTGGTTTAACCATTTATCCTATCTTTGACCATCAATGTCAGGCAATCGTGGCTAATTAATGTATGCACCCTCAACTGGATGAGCTGCAGTCTTGCACGAGGAAAAAGCCTCTGATTGACTGTTGCCAGTTTGCCAGCTGATTGCTGGACAAGCAAAACGATGCAGCTAACCGATTCTGCGATCACATGGACTTGTAACCACTTCTAATTATGCACATTCGTTGGTGGCACTGTTCCTGCCGCTGTGCAACAGAGAAAACGACGAGCTGAAGAAGAAAAGCAAAGACAACGTCATCGGCAATGTGGCAGCTGCAGGTGCAATGGAAATTGGTGCAGCGTTGCAGCGTTGCAGCATTGCGGTAAAAGGCAATAAAAAGTGGCAGGTCGGAGGAAAAGCCATGCAAAGCATCTGGCCGCCTCTCTTTGTGCCTTAATTAATTTTGATTGCACCACACACATAAGCGCGCACACACACACACACACACACACACTGAGTGGAGCAGACGCTTTCCACGGCGGAAATGTTCATCACACGCGTGTGGCAACAAGAAAAACCAACGGCGGTGGGCAAATGAAAATGAAGGGAATTACTAAGCGCTCTTGGTGGGGCTAATTAATTGAATTGCCTGGCCGGCCGTCATTACAGCCCATTTAGCATTGTTGCCTATGCAAATTGGCCAGTGCAGAATATTCTCGATCTCACAGCCAGCGTCGCCGGCTGATGAGATTATTAACTTGGCCGGTAGAACTCACCATTCGAGCATTCGATTTGATGAGCACAGGTAATTGGTAGTCAAGTGTGATCACGACTTGCCAGCAAATCGTCTGCATGCACTCGTAGTTTTCCTCATTTTCCTTGTTAGCCACGTTGCTGCCTCTGGCCCAAAAATCTGTCAGCCGCCGTTGGGCTTATTTATGGCCATAAAACGCAATTGAAATGATGCCGCCGTCACTTGGCCGCGAGTTGCCTTCGGGCCACAAACATTCCGTTGACAACGCCCGATGACAGGCCCAAAAGCGGGGAAAAAGGAGTGGGTGGTGAACTAACCAGCCCGCGAGATGTCTACGCATAATTCATGTTTGCGTCCAGCAACTGCTCCATGTGGCACAGTGGGTGTCCTGTCCCAGTGAGGAGCACAAAACAGCCGGTAGACACAGTCCGAAAACTCATTAGTTTCGAAGTTTCATGTATCTCATATTATATATAGAGTTCAGCGGGCTATTTAAACATGATGAAAAGTTGCAACACTAAATATTTTTTAGCCGCCTTAAGAGATTAAAGCTCATTTTACAATAGTTCTATACACTACTTCTTCGATTTTTTAAAAACCATTATTTGTCACAATAAACTTTCAAAAACCATAAACATTTAAATAACGTTTAATGTTATTTAATGTTATTAATGGCCGTACGTCGGCCAAAATTGGCGTAGATATTGGAACTCCAGACATTATATACAAAGAAGTAATATCTTTGCCACGACGGCAGTTAAAAAGCATCTTAAACTGGAATTATTTCGTAATCTTTTATAACTTGTATTAGTAGTAAAAGAAAACTCATACTAATGATCACGCAATAACTTATTAAATTACTCAGTATTTATAAGCGGGAAGTAATAAAACTCAAAACTCAAAAGATGCAAAGACCGTGAAAAAGGCCTTAAGGTCATATTAAATATCAATATATCAGCCGCAATAGTGGCGGCAGCACAAAAATGCCGTAAAAATAGTTTAAGTGGATTTGGCTTTTCGGGTGGACTGGTCAATTTAATCCCACTGTAACTCAAGAGTTATTTGGCTGCATTACCTCATCTCTCCGTGAATGTTTTTCGGCTGTGGTCGTCGATTTCGGCGTCAAAGGCAAACAAAATTTATGGCCAAATCAACACCAGCAACACGAACGGCAAACACCGAAAACATCCATTTGGATATTATTTAACCACTCTCGGCGGAAAATGGGGGGTGGGGCCACCTTCTGGTGACCCCATTCCCTGGTACAGCTCATCTTGGGTCAGAGTCAGACTTGGCTTATAATTTAATTAGCTCTGCCTTCGCCAGCTCTTATCTGGGCAGAAATCCTCATCCCCATCCTCATCTGCCATCCCATCCACTTGCATAATCCAAAAGGAATGAAAGTTCAAAAGCGAACTGGTGGTCACAGCAGGTGGGTGAGTGGGGATAGTTCGGTGCTCTAGGGTTAATTGTCTGCCATCTGTAGTCACGAAGCCAAATTTGACTATTCATTGCCCACTTAAAAGAGATGCGATTTATTAGGGGGGAACGAACAGTCAGGCAATCAGAGCCTTTCTAACAGGAAGTCCGCACGATCGGGGTCACCAACGCCGGGTGACCCACTAAATTAATATGAATGACAACATTTCACGGCAGCTATTTCGCACCCCACCCCGCCGTCAAATGTTTATGCAAATATCTGCGAAATGAGCTGACGACTTGGACCACTCAAAATGCAAAATAAACAAAATACATAAAAAAAAGCACAGAAAAATAAAAAAGGGGCCAGCCGAAATCACTTCGAACGTGTTTGGGTCGTGATTTCTTCAAGCCAAGACTACAAAAGCCCAGTGAGACGACGACCTTGTCAAATTAGTGCCAAAAATGCCGGCGACAAAAGAGATCGCATCGTTTTCGACTCGAATTCATAAATCAGTGCACCGTGAATAGGGCTGGGAGTTAACTAAGCGATCGTTGAAACGATTCCAGTAAACAAAGAAAAATAAGTAGCTTAAGTAGCTGCTCGGTTGACATCAGCAGAACTGAGCTCACTTTCAGCTTTTGTCAATAATTTTACTTTTATTTGCACTCAATTGAAAACTGGTTCAAAGTGGTTCCCACAAATTTAGGCTTTTGGTGCAAATGGAATCTGTGGAATAAGTCATTTTGTTTAATGGCCAATAGAACTGAAAGCATATCGGGCGTATTATAATTCTCAGCAGGTTCTATTGTTTGAATAGAATCATAACATTTAGCTGTGGACTAATAAAACCGATTGAAACTATGTCTGAAACGGGCTAAAATAAAATCTATTAACATAAATAACGTTTATGATTTCGATTTTAAACTGGTTAAGGCCAATGATGAGTAATAAATTAAGAGTCAGAAACTTAAATTCGATATAAAGTTTGCAATTAATTAAACAATTCATCCAGCAAACATATTTGGATACAAATACATGCAATTTGTACTGAGTTGATTACAAGTTCACGAATAAATAAATATATCTGATTCATCGAGCAACGCGAATTTATTCAAATGCGATGTGTGTGCATGTATAAACAAAAAATACAAAAAATTAATGGTAAAATGCAGATAAAAAACCTACAAAAACATACAATTAATAAATTTCCATTAAGCACTTAATTGTTATGTATTTGTATTTCAAGGGAAATGTAAATATATTCTACTTATTCGTTTATTCCCGATATTATTTCTCCTATTTACTAACATTTCTGTGTGTCTTGTTTGCTTATCTTATTATTACATCCCCTAAATCAGTTCAATTAAGTTAAATGATTATCACTCTTTACCGAAAAAAGGAAATTGTAGATGCTTCCATCTGTTATGTTAACCCTGTTAACCCTTTCCCCATCATCACCGGTATGTACTCGATTCTCGGCTAATGCATTTTTCGACATGCCCCAAAAGCCTCAATACAACTCCATTCCACAATGTTTGCCCAATTTGAGTTGGCCCACCTCTTGGCCAAGCGTCCGCGTTTAATTTAGCCAGTTTACGCGGGGCACATGCCAAATTTTGGTCACTTTTAAAAGCCATTAGACCCTTGTTGAGTGGCTGGTTTTCGGTGGGATCTGTTGGCCGGAATCAGCCAAGCAGAAACTGTACAAATTCGTCTTCATTGTTTGGGTTCAAGATTGTTTCTCAAGCCGGGGGAAAATGCTAATTCTGGACTCAAATCAAAGGGTCTGCAGATGGGTTATTTTCCAGCGTTTACCAGACAACTTAACACGTTCGTGTCACCTTTCACACTGACTGCTAATTGAAGGATGACGAGGTAGACACGTGTTTGACCCCTAGAATGACCCCTGCAAAGCCAACATAATTATGTCATTACAACGAAAGATGATGTGGATAAAAAAAAGAGTGATGCCATTAACTGGAGCAATACATAATTGCTGGCATTATCAGTGAAAGTTGGCAATCGGACTTAATAGTTCTCTCCATTCTGTTGGGGCCTAAATGAAAAGGCTGAAAATTGTTGCATGTCAGCCGAGTATTAGGAACAGGAAATGTGTTTCTTTCATGGCCTGCGAAAGTGTCGGGCCAAGTAAAAGTAACACAATAGCCGGCAAAGTTCATTCACTTGGGCACTTGGGCAGTCATAACTATTTATAAACCTTATCCTAACAATATGCGTTCTCATGTTTCGCCGAACCCAAAACCCAGAACCCAACGAAAATTTGCAAACAAAGGAGCAGATTTCTGTTGTCTTTGGCTTAAATTAATGAGCCTTATTTGCCTTAGCCGCATTTCCAGTCAAGTCGAGTCGATTATGAGCCATCATCCGAGCTGCGAGCTGGCTTACTTCGCTAAATATGCCATGAAATCGATGAAAAATTACAATTTAATTACCTGCAAAGAGAAACGGATAGACAGAAACGATTAGTGAACAAGTTTTGCAAAGAGATAATTCAGTTGGTCTGCAATTAGGGATGTGGCCAAGTAAACAAAGTTTTCAACTGTTGAATAATTCAAAATTTGTGTTGTGAGTCTTATTAAGAACTACCATTATTTGCTATTATAATATCAGCATAGCTAACAAAAAGCCAATTTCACAGATATTTGATTTCATATTGTTTCTTTTCTCTGGCGCACGTTTTTAAATGTATTCTTTATTATTATAAATTTCCTAAAAAAACACAAAGATCATTAGATGATAAACTTTCTATAAAATTCTATTCAATGCTGGCAACCAATCAATATATGTTTCCCTTGATATAGCACCGATTCTAATTTTAGTTTTAATTGCCAACCCCTTTCCGTTGCCTTCATTCTTCAGCAGGATCCACTCGTGGTTTGCCCCAACTTTCAGGATTATATCTTCCCATTTGTCCCCCTTTTTTAACCGCCGACTGGCAATAGGAGACGCGGCACGTACAACAAACAGTTGGAAAATGGGCGTAGGCAAACTCCCGGCACCTTGGGGCCCCAAAGGGATCCGACAACCACCATTGGCACCACCGCTGCACCGCTGCACTGCTGCACCGCACCACCAACTCCCCACCGCACACCACTGACACCAGCAGCACCACCCACAAATGCAGACGCGCTTTGTTGCTCCAGGGTCGCGTCGCTTGCTTTTTTTTTGTTCTTTCTTTTTTCTGGTTGCATTCTCTTTTGCGGCTCCGACTCCAACTTTTGCCCCTCATTTTCCCCACATCTGGATTTGGCTTTGTCTCGTCTACTTTTCATTCTCTCTGCCTATGTGCCTATGTGCCTCTCCTGTTTGCTTTTTCTGCTTTTTTCCTGCCGGGCATGTTAATGACCCTAGAGGCTGCCCCGCAAGTTGAGGGGGATGCAGCGAAGTGAAAGAGCACGCACAGTTGCTCTCAAACTGCAAAGCCTTCGCTGACTTTGCACAGACAGATATATTTCGTATAACTCCTTTCATTCTCATTTTTTTAGATTTTTAATAAAAATATGAATTATTATATTATGATATTATATTATGATATACTTAAGATTAATAATAGTCTGTTCTTTTTGAAACACTTTATTTCAATGTCTAACTTCTAACACGCTACTCTCAGACGTTTCAGGTATGAGAACTACCTATCTTTTAACGTCTACTCCCCAATTAAGTTACATTACATTAGGTTACATTTTTCTCAGTGTATATATAGAACGCCTCGTTGAGTGCTGCTGCCTCCGCTACGCGTCGCTTTCAATTTAGGCGTCTGCGCATAAAATTGCATCGTTTGCTCTGCTTTACTTTGCCTTATTTCACTTCACTTTGCCAGGGGCGCAATGTAGCATCAACATCAACATCAACATCAACAACAACAACAACATCAGCATCAACATCGGCATCGGCATTATCATCATCAGCATCTAGCTTGCTGCGCTAATTTATATAAATAATATTTAGCTGCTCAGGCCCTTTGAGCAGCAAGTACGGTTTGATGTCGGTGTTTATGTTTGCGTGGAAATTAGTTGAGCACATAGCTGAGCAACCTTATCGCTGAACTTGAGCATCAAATGCAGTGGGCTGGCCACTGAGCATGCTTCAGTATGCATATAAAGTGCAATCAAGAGTGTTCGGGCGCACAATCTTTCGCTTTGTGTCAGAGCCACAACACCAATGCTTAAAAAAACACTCGTACATTTATACATTCCTATTTTTTTTTTTGGTCATAAACAACTTTTGCAATTGTCAGACTCCATGTCGACACTTCAGAGCACTTCAGCGGAGAAGCGGTTCGCAACGCTCTGCACTTCGTGGGCGAAACTCCAGTTCCAGTTCCAAAACCATGCCCAATCCCCAGCCCAGTCCCCAATCCATGCCCAGTTCCAATTCCCCGCAGCATCCAGCATCCAAAACAAAAGTTGAGTGAGTTGTAAATGAAGCCCACACATGACTTAACTCGAGCGAGTTGCCCCCACTTTGCCGCCCGCTTCGCATTGCTCAATTGGAGTCAATGTCTCGGCGGAGAATCATGCAGAGATTTTCTGTATCTGCAACTGCAACAGCGACCGTAAACCGTATCTGAGTATCTGGCTATCTGAATCGGAATATCTGCATCCCGCCACAGGCGTCCCGACCAAAGTGAAGCGCTTTCAACAAGCATGCGGCGTGTTAATTGCAAAATGTTGCCTTTTGCCTCTGACAATTATTAAGGTGATATATCTTGCGATTGGTTTGCACCAATAAAATTAATGGAGGCTTTAAAAGACGATGCCTTTGCTGGATGAAGAAGGTATCTGGAACTTTTAGTTCGGTGAAATAGGGCAAGTAACGTTCTAGTCTTTGATGAGGCTATGTTTTACATGGGCATTAGTTTAATAACTTTATTTTAAGCCAAGAACTTCTAAGTAACATCAAGCATTGAAGAAACCCAATTTCATTATTACTTACTTATACGATTAACATTTCGAAAATATCCGATAATTTGTAAGCCATAAAAATGATTAATGGAGCACGAAAACTCATTTGGTTATAGATGCCTGGGGCCATTTGTTTCACCTACATTCAATTTAAGATATTAAAGAGGAACACTTTCCCAAGAACCTGTGAGAAAACGATGCAATAGTGAATCGTTTACTTGGCCCCGCGTGCACTTCAAAAGGTTAAGGGCCTCCGGATGTTGGCCACCCCGCCCCAAATATCATTTATTATTTTCCACATTTATCTCCTCAGATTTTTCTCATTTAACGCCCATCATCGGGAGTGAAGAACCTCGGAGGGATCGCCGCTCTGGAGCCAGGCATTTCCAACATGTGTATAATTATTTTCAACTGGGCTTATTCTCCTGGGTTTCGCAGCAACTTTTCAAACTTGACGACTAAACTTTTAGACTTGTATCTGAGCTGTCATTTAAACTGAAAGCCACACACACCAGCGAATGCATTATGTGCGCGGTGAATTTTGCCTAATTAACATAATTACAAGCAACTTCAGTAAATTCAATTTCAATTAATTTGCAAAACTTGCACTTCTGGTGGTGTTTGAGCTTGCATCACATCCCAATTCGGTTGGAATAAATTAGTAAGCAATAAATAATGCATCAGTGCATTCAATTAGGATTCCAATGAACTAGTTGTCAGTGAATTATACAATAATCCTTATCGAAACCCTCAAGATGACAAACAACAAACACTTCAAAGGGCCCCAGCCGCCCCATCCTCCTTCAGTTTTTTTTTTTTTTTTTTTGGGTGTTTTCAGGGCCGCCAATCAGCGACTTGTTTGTTGGCTTATGAAAAGCGCAGTTTGAAAATAAATCAAACACAAAGGGGAAATACGACAGGAAAATAAATAAAATACTAAAATGAATTCCAATTCAAAATGAAATGTAAATGCTGAGCCATCAAAAGCCGTGCAACAAAAGCAGTCGAACAAAAAAGCGGCAGAAAAACAAGTTCAGCGAATCCAAGATGCCCTAAAGAGCCAAAAAAAAAGAAGGGAATAACTTTAAATTTGCTTGAGGTCTCTATACCTCTCCATCGATATTAAGTTTTCGGCTTGTCATTCCGCTCGTTTAAACTTATAATTCCCATCGGGCAGAGTATAGACATGGGACGTTCGTCTTTTTGTGGCTCTGAAATTCGAATGCAAAAGCAGGAAAAACTTGGTCGAGCCATCGAAATGTGCACGGTATGCAAATAAGCCATAAGAAATAAACAAGAAATGCACAAAAACAGAATTCGAGAGTGACAGGTGGCAAAGAGGAAAAGACTGAAAAAGATGGGAGATGTGGTCGGGTTAGGAATGAATTCAATAAACGAAGTTGAAAGAGAAAAACCAGGGAAATTCATCAAATATCAGATTGAGCAGCGTGAGATTTATGCTGGAATACTTAGAGTGGGAAAACGCAGATAAAAAATAAATGCTAGAGCCAAGAAATGCATTCCGATGGGTGAATGCCAAATAAAGTTAAAGTTAAATGAAATAGTTATATTTAGAAAGTGGTTTGAGGTTTGCCAACCAACATTTACATTAAAATGATTTAAATAAAATAAAACACGCTCGTTGCATAGAATGCAATAAGCCCGAAAATTCCGAAAATGCCGAAAATAATCCAACGAAATATTTTAAAATATCATGACCAGATTGTGCAGTTTCCATATTGTTCTCTCAAACACACTTTATTGTCTTTCAGCTTCGACCAGGCGAAATTCCCACATAAATTATTAAACCAAAAAGCGAATTCCCAAACATTAATCTTGATTGAACCGAAAAAGCAATTCCAAGCTCCACTGATTGACATTGATTCAATTAATTTGCACAAACTTTATGCGGCCCTACTGATGTGATGGTGAATAAAATTTGAGTGCATTACGAACGACCTTCTTGCGGTTCATTCAACTTTCTTTTGCCGAAAATTAAATTGACTCTTTTGGCCGCAATCGAAGCACTTGCCGCACAAGAAAATGATTTTTGAGTGCTAACGGATACGTAACGTTGGCGCTAAGCTAAAAGCGGTTTTATAATGCGTTCCCCCCAGAGAAATGTACAGAAAACAGAGGCAGAGAAAGGCTTACCAAGAATGTTGGCCCAGACTCAAGAGACTCTTGAAATTCGTTAGGCAGTTATGCAGGAAAAAAAACCACTAACACCTCTACTACCAAAAACCGGTTACCGACCTTTAGGAAAGTTGACCAAGCAGCCCGTTTCGTGGCTAACACATTTTTCGTGTTAATTGTTATGATTAAAGTTCGATTTCCCAACCGAAATGATACGGCGGAACTCATTCAAAAGCTGCGTTCATGTCAACCAGCCCAACATCCATCAAGTGTCCCATCGTTTGTCAATCAATGTTTCCCAAAAACCTATTTCATAATTATTTATGAAAAATTAATTGTCGACATTATTTTGATTTGGCAACTCACCAAACCCAAAAAAGCGCAGCTTGGACACCCACAAAAATCGATAAATGGCCAAAAGTTGGACTGACAGCTAGCTGGCCATGTGGGTCCAATCTGGCCAAAATATACACACAGTTTGGAATTGAAGTTTCGATGCTGTTTTTCGCCACATGTCAGGGGCATTTTATGGGGCATGTTGATTTCATTTATAAGTAAACTACGTTTTTACCAACACAAAACCCGACTCTTCTAACTAATTTCCAGGCTTCAAAGCTTCTCCTATTACTTGTTTGTAAGTACTTTAAACGTATAAAGCTGGTTTGGGCTTTGTTTGTTTTGTTTCTCGGTTTCCATATCAGTTCGTCCGAATTATTGGTTTGTTAATTTGAAAACGAGAGAAACAAGAGCCACAGAGTGAACCTTACAGGCATAATTAATATCAATGATTCTCAATTCGTAGGTAGAGAATTTACATGAATACCACGCTCGCCTGTATTCATGAATGTATGCCTGTTCTGTTGTCTGTTGGTGCCTTTTTTCACAGAAAACCGCTTGGCAAATATTTGATCTACGTTTTTCGTTTCGTTTTTGTTTGCCCTCCTCTCCCTTCCACATTTTTTTTTATACCATTCATTCATTTTTGGCGCTTTTGTTTGATGTGCCACTTGTCGTCCAAAGAATCTTGTGCTTTTTGTCTTCCTTATTGCGACGATTAGAAAATGTTGCTTACTGTTTAGCATTTTTAAAAAATTTGGTAAAAGCCCATAATTGCGATAAGCTGACGGCCGATAAGGAGCCAAATTGTACTCATAAATGAGTCGTAAAAGCTGTAACTCATACGAATGTGACTAATCTTATTGGTTCCAATTAAAGTTGAAGGAACTATGAATAATTATCAAAATTTTTCATAATTTAAGACATTTCAAGTATAATTGCAAACCAAAGTGCTATCAACAAGGATGGTTTACCATTCGTTTTTATTTCTAGATCCATAAAGATAGGACTCAAAAGGTATTTGTTCACAACAGGATGTTGTTCACACAGCAGAACCACGCCTTGTTGTCATAAAAAAATCTTTTTCAGTCACATAATCAACTTTTTCTTTTTCTCCTATCACACGACAGAAACAAAAAAAAACAAAAGAAAAGAAATGCCAGAACAACTAACACGCTAAAAGACTCCCACATGGATACAGGGCAAATGTGTTTATGTATCTTGTATCTTAATGTGTACATCTTGTTGTTGGCCATATACGTTCGCTCAAATTGCCAAGGCTATGAGCACACAAACACAAAAACTCCGGCTACAACAAAAACAGGCCCGGACCATCGACGTGATTTGCATTTAAATGTGGAAATATGTGCGTTTCTATCTGTATCTGTATCTGCATTTGTATCTGTATCTGTATTTGTATCAGCGTAGATGAGCGCAGGATTCGCTTTCATATTTTATGGAAATCGATTACAGTTCGAAATTGTCAAGTCCAGAATGGGCAAATTGTTAAATGAGCTGCCAAAACATGGGCAAGTGTAAAGGGAAAAGGACATAATATTTTCCACTTGAACTAATAGGTCAAACTAGCCAAATTGCTAGCAAAAATAATAAAATTGAAATTAACAACTCTAATCCTATAATGCCAATTCAAACCTGGAATCTCATTAAATTGTATATAATTCAGATATTTCCGCTACTCATTTCGCTGTGTGGATCTAATGAAAATCGCATAAATCCACAAATATGTACACAGCCACGCCCCCTGCCTTCACCGGTCTGCAACGCCCACTCATTACAGTTTATTAGCCATGCAGCTGAGGCAAATTACGCAATTTGCTGTTGTTTAAATTTTGTGAAAATTGTAAATGGCTTCGCCTTGCGGCCTTTTTTGCGTTTAATTAAGTCTCGCAGCTCTTGGGCGCCCTCCCCCCTGGGCGCCCCAACCAATTAGCCTAGGCTGCTCTGATTGATTACAGTTACCTAACTGTTGCTCCAACTGCCACGCCCTTCTGGGCGTTCTTCTGGGCCTCGACGGTTTCCGCGAGCCAGCCGGATTCTCGCAACGCGCTCCGTTAAAATTCTATTAACGTATTTCTTTCTTATGACTGGCCATTGGCAGCAGCAAACGGGTTTTCAATCGCCGCGCGAAGCTCGGGAAAAAATCGTTTGCAGCAGAGACTGCCTCCTCAGTTTTCCACTCTTCAAAGAACACGGAAGCCCTGTTGGAGCTTTTATTAAATTTCTTTGAGACGCTACTCTTTGGCAGTCAACTTGGCCACTATCTTTGCATCTATCAGTCGGCGGTGGAGGCTCTTGATCGATCCGTTCCATTGATTGATTGATTGCTGGATGGATTGCGACCGTTTGTCGCCAAAGTCTCGTGCGGAAATCGTCTTGAGCCCTGCATAAGTAACACTGGGCTACAAGTTGCTGAACTTGAAAAGAAGCGGCAACCAAAAAATATGTCTTCCATTTTATATTACAGGTTAGATCCTCTACTTACGTCATGTCATCTAAAATATAAATTACATCAAAATGTGGCATTCAATGAGATACTCTTTTGGCCATTTTACTGATAGTCTTAGCCTTGTAGTCTAGTGTTGATGGGCTAATTTTGTTGTACTCTTGTTTTTAAGCGCTCGGTGTGCCAAATATTTTTGACAAATGCCGCTCAGCTTATAGAGCATTTAAGCCAATTTTTTCCGCCGCCATCACTCTTTTTGCAATTTTTTTTTAGGTCGGCGCATTAAAAATTAATTATTGATTACCTATGTTTTGATGTAGCGTCGTTATCCTCACAAGGGAACCAGCTTTGACACAGAAAAAAAAGCTTTGAAAATGAGAAATTGAAGAGCGGTTCAAGACACACCCAAAAACAAATTCCTCACTTTCATTTTGTCCATTGATTTCTGTTTGATTTCCATTTCATTCAATTTCTTTGAGCATTTTTTGTTTTGTTTTTTGTTTTGGCCATTAAAGTGCTGTTCAGTTTGGGGAAGGTTCACTTTTTAGCATTTAATTTTATTTTGTTTCAACGGCGGCGCTTTCTAAAGAAAAGTTTCTGCGCGGGGAAAATCACGGCCAGACTTACATAAGCCATAGTTTCAGTATTACTTTTCTACTAATTTCGCACTTTTCTGTTGTTTTTCCCTTGCACATTTCTTGGCCATTTCGCTTTGTTTTATGCCTTATTCCAGTGCTCTTGGCCAACAGCAATTAGCGTAATTTAGTTGCATTTAAGAAGCGGAAACAATAAAGATTTTTTTTTTCCTGCTGCGTCGCTTTTTGTTTTTTTGAGTGAAGAGGAAAGGCAGTTCCGATTGAAGAAATTTCTTGTTTATGGTTTTTATTACACGCTTGCTTTTTGCACCAAGCTTTCAGCTGGATTTATTCGAGGGGAACTTTATTGTAATTTTAATTCATAATTCATCATGAACCACTTGACAGATTAAGTCGTTGTGTGTTCTGGCCCGTTTGAATCGTTGAAAATTCCATTTTAATTTGATTGCAGGAATTATTACAAATTAACTGGCTTTAGCTGGGAGCCAAACTTTAATTGAATTCACAGATGAGAAAGTTCTGGCGCAACTTTCTTCATAATTCAACTTTCTTCTTTGTTAATCCCCGTGCTCATAATGCCCCCTACCCCCTCCCCGCCGTCGATTCAGCTCTTTATTTGTTCAACTTTGGCACGTTCTTGGCTTCTACTCTTCCTATTTTTGTTGGCCAAAACTTATTTATTGCACCGCCAACAACTCACCCCATCTCAGCCCACAATAAGCCCATGAATGTCGTGCCAAGGCTCAGCCAAGACAAAAAGAAAATGCCATCGTCTGCCAACGAAAATGTTGATTTACCACAATTGCAGGCGATTTCGCTTTCCTCCCTCCAATGGGCAGCCATAAGCTTTGGCTTTTTGTTTCGGTTTTAGCCATGGTAATGACGGTTTGATTTGACTATGATTACCTTAATAATTTCACAAATCACTCGAAGGCTTTCGAACAGCCAAGTGTGGGGGCACTAAAATACATTTTTGCCTAATTGGAAATTTTATCTTGGTTATGAGAAATTTATTGTCCCTTTAGTACGCGCAGAGTCGCTTTCTTGATCTCTACATATGTATCTCGACATATATTTTAGTTATACAAATTTAATTTTACTACCTCTTCAAACTCATTCCCACTGAAAACAACATCAAAGCAAAAAATGATTTTTCAGCATAAGTTTCAGCAGCTTGGCCGATATTAGCATAAAATCTCTGGAAGAGAAGACGTCGTTAAACAATCTTGTTTGCACAAGTATCCCATTTCCACACCCACTTATTCCCCCCATTTTCCTCCATTTTTCTTGGCAATGAACCGATAATATCGACTTGCACCAGTTGGCCTTGACTCAAAGCCGCAGAGGAAACGCGCGTGGCAGATTATTTTGCAAAACTTGCCCTGAATTATCAAGCGAAACTCCCCCGCAAAACAAACAATTATACAATTTGCAAATAAAACAAAGAGTTATTCTGAAATATAATATATGGCTGGGGAATATTGATAGGGATTTCCTTGGGGCCGCTTATCTTAACTACCACAGAATGGAAACCCTTACTTGTCTTAGCTGAATTTACTTGAAGTGAATGTAGTGAAGTAGTGAATCATTGTCGCGAAATTTTTTTGAAGCACTCTTATAGATAATAAATACGGCATGGTTTACAAATGGCTTTATCTGCAACTGAATTATTTATGTACTTCATTATGATTGGCTGAAAATATATCTCTATATTTATATCTTTATATATGCTGGCAAAAAAGTGGAAGTTGTGAAATTTTAATCTTTTTTATTGCGCCAATGCTGTTTTCAATTACCATGAATCACTGTAGTAGTCTTGCAATTAATTTTTCGTTGTTTCAACATGATTAAGCTCTGGACAATACAAACAAAACTACGGTATTTTTGACAAAAGCAATGAAAATGTGATTAAAATCTATTTGCCTCTATTGCATATTTCATTCAAATGCCAAATATCAATAGTAATCACAATACGTTCATCTGAATTATGCAGGAGGCATACTTTCGACTTCAAATATCACACCTGATTCACGCCCAAAATGCGACCCACAAAAAGTTTTGCATACTGCGTTTTTAGGACATGTGTCCCTTGCATCGTATCTATAATATGTGGGGCACATTTAGTGCCCGTACGTGTAGTTTTATCCTTGTGCCAGATTGATTTTCCTCGCCGACTTTCCCACAGCCCCACCCATCTGCTGATGTGCCGCATTGTGGTGGCAGATTCTTTTTTTACACGCCCCATGCTCTTATTGATTTTTTTCTTCTGCTCACTCGTTTTTTTTTCCCCCTCTTGTGGTGAAGCAAAAGGAAAATCGTATTTTTTCCGTTCGACATTTTTTTCCCCCATTTTTAATTGCATTATGCAGTGTAAATCGCAGGGCGGCAGCGGGGCGGGGAACCAAAGTTAATTTCATTTGCGAGTGTGGACAGGATGCAGGCGAAATCCGAGTCTTGGGCTCGGCCACGTCCATTGGCTCCCATTGTTCGTTCGGCCGTCAGAAGTTCAAACTTTGCTTTCAACAGATTTTCCAGGGGGTTTAAGTGCAGGCTAATGCGATTGGCTTTTCCCAAACATTTTCCTTCATTGCATTGCCTGAATGTGGACCAAGGATTTGAAGCATTTATATGGGAAAATGCTATGGAAATTTGCTAATTTTGTGCACAAAAGGTTTCACACAGACGCCTCAAATGCAGTTACTAGATTTTAAAGACTTAAGTTGTACTTCAAAGTAAACGATATACTGGAAAAAGTTGAGCTTCAAAGTAAACAAAATAAATTAAATTGAAATATTGGAAGAGTTGTAATTCAAAGAAAACGAAATACATTATATTGATATATTGGAAAAATATTGCCCGAAATAAGTACAAGTTCCAAGCTACTTTCACATAAGTTAATGCATTTGTTGACTTTACTTAAAAATTTGTTTGCAATTTTTTTCCGATTTCTTTTACACTTTTCCCAATTCCCTTTATCTGGCTGGCCATAAATCTGCGTTGGGATCATTAATTTGGACCCGCTTAAAGGCTTTCGCCCGGGAACTTCATTTCTGTGCCACAATCCGTTGCACGTGTCCCCCACGTTTGCCCCCACAGTTGAATCCCTTTATCACCTTCCCTTATCAGGTGCAGCGACAGGCAAAAGGGGGCGGCAGTGAAAATAGGGGGGAAGCACCAACTATTAAGTTTTCCCAGCTAACCAGAAGGCAGGCACCCCATTATCACTGCGCACTTCGAGGGACTTTTCGGGGTTCTTCGGTTCAGCAGGGAGCGGCGGTGTGGTGGCCACATAAAAATGCTAATCATTTGCTCATTAAATCCGCATCATCCGCTGCCGACGTCGCTGCTAGTGTTAATGACAGGACACCAGCCGGAGAAAATCCGGAAGAAGTGAGAGATAGAACCGAACGATAGAGCGATGTGTAACTTCGAGGCCCGGGCATTTCGCACAGCTGTTCTGGGAGCCTCAAAAGTTCAACCAGAATTTGGCACAGCACAAGCCAAATGAATAACAAAACAAAAGCGACCAAAAGCAGCAGCCGAGAAGCAGGGAAACAGGAGCGAAAACAAGAGCAGAAATAAAGTACAGTTAGAAGAGAAGGAGAACAGAAGTTGTGCGAAGGGCAAGTGAGGGACAGTACAGTGAGCACCAACGCTAGCGGACGAATAGTATTGGGGAAATTTGCGCTTAATGAATTCAAAAGATAACACTGTTCTTTGTTGGTGAGTCAATTCTGATTTCATTCAGAACAAAGAAAAATCGATTTATAAAGCTTACATGCGCCAATTGGATGGCCAACTGAACACCTTAATTGATTATTAATCACATTTCAACGCACTTTTATCCCCTAAACAGCAGAATATTATTTACTTTGAAGCTCAGCGAGCTGTAAAAGTAAAGCAAGTGACTGTGTCAGTCCGCACTGTAGCCAATTTGGTTGGGGAATCCGCCCAATTCACCCGCCCTCCCCTCGCGCACGCATCTTAACGGCCTGTGAAGCATTTGGGCCTGGATCTCGGAACCCGAAAAAGGGGCGGGATATGCCGAGGTCCTTCGTCGGGAAACCAAAACAGGCCACAGGGATACAGAAAGCAGGAGGAAGTGGGCCGAAAAGGCGGGAAATGGGGATGGGGTGATGCCAAATCATCTGTTTTAAATCGATTTTCCCTGGGTTTGTTGTTCTTTTTTTTCATACTCCATTGTGCGCTTTTTTTAGCCTCTTTACACGGAGAAACATAAAAGTATTACATACTTAAGGACCAGAAAACCAAGTATAATAGGAAAAGCGCTTGAAAGAATATTATATATTTATAGAAATGCACAACGTTTTGATGCACTAAAAAAGGCAACAAATTTTAAATGAAATAAAGAAAACGGAAAAATTGCGGCAGTCATAGCCGCTAATTCAGCTCATAAATTTTCCTTTGGCAAAATAAATCTATAAAAAATACATCTACGCCCACACCGCGCACCCCTTTTACTATCTACCTCCTCGTATCTGCAGCTCCCCCTCGAAACTTAATTGACCCCAAAAATAGCTACGAAAATTGCTTTAAATTTGTTAAACTTCAACGGCAGCCAACCAATCTGAGATCTACGCCTACGGGTCTGAAGAGAGATTACTTGAAGCGAGGGAGCCAAAGAAATCGAACGAAGCAGTTTTGCTCATTAAATAAATCAGAAATTGCTTGGGCCTCTCGGAGTTTGCCCATAAAAGTCGAATTTCTCGACTTGGAGCATTTCAAATGAATCGAATGCTCGAAATTTATGCAAATTGGGCGAAATGTTGGTCAAAATGTTGGGCAAAAATGTCACTGCTTGCAGGCCAAGACGAGTTCCAATTTCTTTTGATTTATCACTGCAAATGGTCAACTGTTTTAATGAAAATGACACAAAGTAAGGAAATTAAGCAAGATCACGCAAACAGTTAACTGTGGGTAGCTGCAACTAGTATTCGCGTTATGTGGGGAAGCATGAGATCACGTCTTATATGCAACGTGTGACACTAAAACATTCCGAATATTTACATTTTAAAACTATTCTGACTGAGAGAAATCTGCTCTACTATAAGGGAGCATCACAAATCTTTTGATCATTAATATTTATATCATTTTTTTGCCATTAACTACTGGTATAAATCTTTGAATGTAAATGTATACAACGTTTAACAAGAAAAAATTAAATGGCTATAAATAAACTATGTAAAATGCATGTAAATAGTATATGATGTTAGAAGCTCAACTAAAAACCCTTATATTTATATTCATTTTCCTGGGAATGATTAATATCGCAGCACAACTGTAGGCGCAGCATAGGATATCTGATTTTTGGAACAATTAAGCCGCATCCACATTAAGTAACCGAGACAAAAGCAGCCGCTGACCCAACTCTTGGATCTCAGATTGTTCTCCGCTCGCTGAGCTACGTGATATATGTACGTATGTACCTATATACATATGTAGATACATATATGTAACATCTGAGCCCCCCGTTTCATGCCGCCTCTAAATCAACGAAAAAGTTAAAAACACACTGTGTTACGTGCCACAAGCGAGCAACTATCAGATAAAACATGATCATAACAGCACATGAATGTATGTATAAAATTTGAGCTATTTTCGTGGCGGGCCAGTAATGAAATTTTATTGTTACGCTTGTGTAACAAAAACAACAGCAGCAACAGCAACAACAACCAAAAGCAATAAGCCACAACAAGAACCAGTCACGTTATGACTAAATGAGTATAGTTGAACAAAAACAACAAAGATAACTGCAATTGGTGGGCCAAAACAAAAGGCAAGCGTGCAATTTCCAAATCACTTGCGCAGAAAACGAAATTTATGAATGCCTTTTTATAAGCAGAACCCCTCGAGTGAAGGTCAACATTATAGTAAGTCCATAAAAAGGTGCGATTGCGATTAAAGAATAAGTCATTCAAATGGTAAACGTGCTGCCATTCCGAATTTATTTCGAGTGAGTGTGCCTCGCAGTCCAAGCTTGCCAACTCAAAAAGAAGGTAAGACAGTAACTACCACAGTACAGAAGTAAAAGTCATTCAAGTTGAAGAAAAGCTGCTTCATATTAACTGTCATGGGTTCTAACGAGTTTCCTGACACCACCCATTGCAGTGACTAATGCAATAGGTCACTGTATTTCAGTAACAGATAGTGATGTCACAATCACACGTCTTTTCTTCCAGTGTCTCTAATTTGTGAAATCAGAAATCCTTTTGAAATTCGATTTTCATTCAAGAGCTGCATGGCTTATATAATGCGTTCCAATGGATCTTGCCCTCTTGCCAGGGTAACGCACCTCACTAAATGGCCGTTTTTACAACCTGCTAACCATGACCATGTGGAGGGGTTCCCAATTAACTGCGATCAAGGGTAAGGGTTAACTGCTAGCCCGACTTTGGTGCTGGCAATTTGCGAGGGTGTCCATGGGTGAAGGTCAAATGGGGGACTATTAAAAGGCGTTTGCTTCAGCACTTCGCCACTTTCAATGGCACCTGACGGGGTTTTTACGTTAATTTACTTAGTTTTCCGCACAATCAATTGCCGTGTACTGACCTTTTTCCGCTGACTGCAGTTTTCCGAAATTCGTTCGTTCAGTTTCGGCGCAATTTGTTTACTTTTGCAGTTTATCGGTGTGTGTGTTCTTGTTGTTGTTGATTTCTCCGGGAGCTTTTCGTTCAGTTTTCGTGCTCTTTTTTTGGGTTGGGTAATTTTGGGGCCGAAAAAGGACGAGTTCTATATCGGGATTGCGCTCTCTCCTTCTCTCACTCGCTCTTCCTGCTCCGTTTTGCTCCTTGCGCGCGCGCTCTCGCAAATTGATTTTCACTTTTGGCGATTGTCAAAAAGACGGCAACAGAAAAATAATAATAAAACGAACGGCGCAGGAATTTTCACTTGTGCCACTTTTTGCGGCCTCCGTTTATTTCTCAGATATTTCGCTTTTTTTCTACTTTTTTACTTTTTCACCTTTTATATTTTGTGTGTTTGCAGGGAAACGGGTTTACGTGGATTTTTCGGTTTTGGGGAAACAAGAAATTCCTACTGCGTTTCTTTTCCTCTCTTTTTCGTTTTCCTTGCGTACGCCTTTTTCCTACCGACTTGTGCGTTTTTCTCCTTTGCCGAGATGCTCACACACACTGGCACACTCCCACACACAGACGCGCACACACATAAACACACACGCACCGGCCAAACAACAAAAATTCTTTCGCTGTCTTTGATTTTTGTTTCTTTTCTTTACCTTTTTGGCTTTGATTTTTGCTGCTGCAGAGGCGAACCGGTTTTTGTTTTTTATTATTTGTATTTTTCTACTTGTTTTTGCACTTCACATCGATCGGTTTCTCGTATCGGTATCGGTTGATTCGTTAGCTGCAGTTGGCAGTTTTAAATTCTAATAATCACGGCAATTATTTTCAATTTTTATTTCGGCGAATGCAGTGCACCGTTATTTTGCATGCACACGCCATTGGCTGTCTCGCTTCTTCTCGCTCGCACACCTCTTGAGCCTGGCCGAAAAAATCGCGCACAAAATCAGGTTTGTGAAAAATATTCGAAAATTCGTTTGTTTCAAGATTGGATTTTTTCCCGGCGACTTTAACGGTTACCGATGTGCTCTAAGCATTATTTCTATAACGGATCACGCGAAAACACATGCTGCACGAATCGCGGTTGAAAAAGCAATAACAAAAATCGCTGGAGAGCGCCCTAGAGATGGCAAATGTTCGATTACATGCCGATATCGTTGGGCTCACAGCTCTAGTTGGAGAGAGCGAGTTCGAATTCGAAGAATGAGCAGTCTCTGTTAACCGGTTGTACCGGCAGGTTTGAGGCAGCGCTTAGTTCTGATTAGAGTTCTTTATGATGGAATTGAGCCCTGGCTGAAGGAATGTCCTTTAGAATTTTAAAAGTGCACTTTCTCCTGTTTCTAATTTAAAGTAAGTCTCCAATTTACCACTTAAATAGGAAACAGCTGCTGCTTCACAACTGAAATAAAACCACAAAACTGAAACGTTAAAATTTAACTACACTATTCTTTTGACAGACACTCTAATCAGAACATAGCGCAGACTCCAACACGACATGTTAACATCTAGTACGTAAAGACAACCTTAACAGCCCACCGTAACAGAAGCTAAACACTTTCGGCTAACATTCGGGTTTTTTCGCCTGACTACTTTCGTCATTAGTTGGGAAAACATCAAAAGCGTAGGAAAATCAAACGCCTCCGCGGCGCCCCTCCCCCTTCAATTTCCCCTCAAGCACCTTGACTATTTTCTTGCACAAGTTCTGGGTCACTTGGGTACTTTTCCAGCATTTCTTAAGGTTTTTCCACCGATTTCTTTTGGCTCTTTTGGCGCTCGAATCGTTTTTCATTTTCCTGACCCAAAGTGGGTGGTTGGGAGGTTGTTGGGGGGCCACGTGCGGCTGATCCATCGCTTCTGCTGTTGTTGTTGCTGTTGCTTGGGGGAGCGACAGCTTTTCTTTGCCGGTCCATTGTTCCCAATTTCCTCGTTTACTGTTTTTGCTATCCAAGGGTTATTTCCAAAGGCGCCTGAAGTTGTGGTTATGTTTTCATTGCGAAAAACCTGAAAGTCCAAGTGCTTTTTGCCCACTTTTTAAGTGGCCCACAACGACTTAAAACTTGCTAATTGCTAACTCAAAAAAATGCTAGTTTAGACCATTTAGGAGAAATTAAAATTGCATCTAAATTTACGGATTTTTGATATCCATAAATATCCATAAATATCCATAAATAGATTTATGAATTAGTGTCGAACTTGAAATAATCTTCCCTATTACATTTTTCCAAACAAGATATATTATTGGTATTTAAGATTAGATTACATATCACTTTTTCCCCATTTTCCTGGTGAAAGTCGAAACCCTCTCCTGAAATAATCGCACATATGGCGCTTATGTAATTTCACCCCGTTTTAAGCTCAAACCCATCACTCATTTGGCTTTCCTCGATCTCCCCAATTGACTTGATTTATGCAAACTCCTCCGTTTTGCGAAAATCGAACATTTTCAATCATAAACGTGAGCCAAAAATGATGACGACCCCAGAGGTCAGTTTTAGTGGTACACTGGCACTATTATGATGAGAAGACGGGAGATTTGCATGGAAAATTAGGCAGCCGAGAAATGCAATTTCACTGATGCTACCGAGTTTCGCCCGTAAAATCAACGTGCACTGGCATTACAAGACACCTTCCACTTTTTTGCAAAGTTTTTTTGCAAATCTTTAGAAATTTACAAGATATATAAAGAAGTGATCAAATACCACAACATATTTCAAAAGTGTGGGCGTGACAGTTTTGGGCGGTTTGTGGGCGTTAGAACTAGCTTTTGTAGTTCCTGACACTGGCCAGTTCGACTCGGCTATTGATCCTGATCAAGAATATATAACGCTTCCTTTTCTGCCTGCTACATACTTTTCAACGAATCTAGAATACCCTCCCTCCCTTTTACTCTGCGAGTAACGTGTATAAATATGAATAATATTAATTATTCACTAATTGACGTAGGGAATGCTGTCAGAATGAATGAGTTGAGTTGGTTCTACAACTGGTTAAAACCCACCCAGTTTTCCATTTTCAATTTCAGGTGCGTGCCAGCTTTACAGTTTGAGAGCCACATGCCGACATAGTTATTAGATGTTTCGTCAGTTGGGATTTATGAGCCATCTATTCCGTTGCAACGTGCGCTGCCAGTGCAACATGCATTGTGCACGACACGCCCCCCGACACCTCTTCGGCCCGCCCATCGCTTTCATAACCCGCACTGAAAAATGCACTCTAAAAAAGATCATGGCACTTATTACATTATAATTTTTAGAAGAAAACTACATGCTGCTTATATGCACAAAAATTGTTCCCAAGCTTAAAAATATAAGCCCCAAATATTTTAAAACTGCAAGAAGATACTTTTTATTTACAGTAGAGTATCTTAAAAAAACCAGTCTAAGACAATTACAACCTACTTCTTAATTCGAGGTATAAGTTTGTTTCCTGTGTAGCCACAATGGGTGGCAAAGCGGCAGCCCTGCGAACCTACAATAAATAACAATCAGCAGCGAATGCATCGAAGGGGTAGCAGGGGGCAAATAGTGCAGCTAAATAAGACCCAGCTGCAGCAGATTGCATTCGATCAAGCAAAGGTGTTCGATGCTCCAGAGCGAAGGAGAGACAAGGGAAGGATACTAACTATTTAAAAATGTAATAGCACATTACTTTGATGTACCATTTTCACAGGAAAGATATGCTTCCAACTACAAAGTGATATTTTTATTATTAAAATTGTTTAATAATGTTGAATGAATGAGCCTTTTTAAGGCTTGTTTAATATGAACATAATATTTTCCGACCGATCGCAACTGGAAAACTACCTTCTGCAACTGTGAAAACTGCAACACTGGCAACTTTGCATATCAAACTTTGCATTTCGGTCGCTAAAACATTCGCAGAGCTTATGATCTGTAAATAATTTCGATTGCCTCTCAGCAGTGGTAAAATAATCACATTTTTTTGGTGAAGGAGCGCGTATCAGTTTCTGCGGCTCAGCAAAGCAGAAAAATGGGGGGAAGTTGGGGGGGGGATCAAAAAACAAGGCTGTCCAAGTGAAAGTCCAGCGTTCGGCCGCTTCGTTCACATCTCACTAACCTCGTGATTTATATATTTGGCCCAAACCGGCTGTCCGTTTCTCAGCCCGATTGACTGACAGTTGGAGGGGCGGCTGGAAAAGGGGCGTGGCATGCGTTGCTGCATAATGAAAACGTTAGCAGACAGCCCAAAACGGCAGCTGAAAAACAAATTTGCATACTTAGGCGCAGAGGAAAGTGAAAATTGCATCAAATTTTACCAGGCCAAATGAGCGAAAGTGAATCGCAAAAAGGAGCAGCAAAAAAATTTGGCCAAACAGGAAATGCATTTCAAAGCGTTTGGCAATTCGCAATGCTTGCCAAACTGATATTTGATATTCAAATTCATTTTTTCCCGCGCAATTATGTAACTGAAGTGTGATGGAAGATTATGCAAATTGCAGGCGAGGTTGCAGACTTAAATATTTGAGCTATGCATAATTGCCAGGCAACGAAAACTATAATTAAATAATATGTAAATTCATTTTGAAGCTACTTAAATTCCGATTAAAGATTATGGCAACGCATTTGGAGCAAAAAATGTAGGAAAATATTAGTACACTGATATTTGAATTCCAATCATTAATTCATTAAAAGTCTATACAGATATAATATTTTATTTATTTAGTTCTTAAGCCTAGCAAGTCAACGTACATAAGTAAATGTGTATAATTATTGCCGTAATTAACTTATTAATTGTAATACAAAACGAAGACAATTTAAGTTTGGGTTCATTGTTCATTTGCAAGTAACTACTACTGCTTAAATCATACTCTAGGTACACTTTTCACACTTGTCAAACTGTAATAACTTAATGAGAAATTTATGCAAAGTGTTTCGCAGACAAAGCGCAACAGCCAGAAACTGAATTAAGCAATAAATTTGCGTTTTGACCCTGCTGAAAGCTGTAAACAGTCGCCTGCTGGCCAGAAAACCAGCTTTTCCCATAATCTTCCTTTTTCCTTACCGCTCCCCCATGTTTTATTTTTTTGCTATTTCAGCACTTACACGAATTACGCGACCTGGGAAAATTGTAATTCATAATATTCCATTCCGGGGAGCGGGCTAGCAAATCCTTGGGGACCGGCATCCTTGCCCTTGCTGAGGGATCTGCTCTGTTCTGTTGCCTAAAAATAGCACAAGCTTCAAGGTTGTCCTCTGGTAGTGCCGGGTGGGGGTGGTGGGGGTGTTGGATCAGAGGGCTTCCTTCTGCCACCAATGTGGCTTCTTTAACGTGCCAAACTTTTGGCCAGCTCTATTCCCGCAAGACGGCCAGGAGATGGAATCGGGCTTTAGGAATGAGGCGTTGGCGACAGGTGAGAAAGTGGCATAGTGCAAAGTCAGTTTCCTAGCAGTTTCACGGAACTTTGCAAACTTCTAGTAAGTCGTTTCAGCTGGACGATGCCAAGAGAACTTGTTTTTATTTTACAACCAGAGGGAACTATAAATAAACAATGATATAGACCGCAGGTACAACAAATATGCAATATAAATGAGAGTAGATGTACAGTCTTTTCATGAGGATTGCCAATTAACATTACAATTAACTAGTTTCGATGTCTCTGCTTTGTTTTTTAAGCATACCAAGTATGCAAGCTGTAACTACGTCTAATCGTTAATATTAACCACCTTTAGACAGTCATTTATGACTACATGTTGCTTGCAACACCAGGTATGTTCCACTACGTCACATCACATGAACTGTTCGAATTCAAAAGACGCAGAATGAAGCTTATCTCGGAATGGAAGGGAGGATTTGCACGACTACCAAGTCCGGATCAGTGTCACCTGTGTCTTTTCATCACGTGACTGCAAGGTAGTGGCCGATTCCCGGCATCTTTTTAATTAAATAAAATGCTGGAGAATAAAAATCACGCCGTATTTAAAATGCATAACAAGGTAGCGAAGTTCAGTCCCAAGAAATCGTAACTTAAGTAGATCTACAAAACTAAGTAAATAATTTAAACAGCATGAATAGCTAAAAAGAAATTAAAGCGACGACAAAATGACATCTTTTTGCACCTGAAGTCTGCAATAAAAAATAGCAGACAGATAATAATTCGGGAAAAAAGAACAGAAGTTTCAGTTCCTTCGCCTCCATGGCCACTTTTTCTGAATTCCTGAAGCAATCAATTTTTGGCGTAATCAAGCTGCTCCTGCTTTTCCTCCTGCTGATTTTCCGTCTGCCGGCGAGTGCTTGCCCTGGAAAATATTGAAAGTGCCAGGACGCACGTTGAATAAATGGAGGAGCAGCGATGAAGTGGGCGGAAAATGGGTGAATAATGGGGAGTCGGACAGATTGCAATGGAAATGGCATTCGCCACCCCCCCCCCCCCACTTCCGTTTTTCCATCCCGTTTTTCACCGCGCACTTTCACATCATTTGCATGTTATTAAGCGTTATTTAATGGTGGACTTTGACGGGAGGGGGATGGGGAGGGGGAGGGTGCATTTGTAAGGGCAACTATCAGCACTTTGGCCGATTCCTGGGCCCACCCACTCCCGTTCTCCCTTCTGCCAGGCGTATGCGAAATCAAAAGTGCAGCTCTTCCACCCACTTTTCGGACAGCTTTTCGCTTGAATAAGCGCGCTTATTAGTATTTGTGCAGGGGATTTGTGCGCAGGATTTGCGGTGTCCTTCACTAGGATGTTGAATTTTTCCCCAAAAGCGAATGGAAAAAGTTGAGTGCAGCTGCGACGAGTTCCATGAAAGGATTCGGAAGCCGAGTTTTATTACCATGGATTACAGTTTCAGCAGCACAGTGAACGAGTTTTTGGTTTTCATATTTGACAATGTGCTCAATTTGAATTCTGAAATTTATAGCAATTTGATTTTAGGCACATTTGTATTTCCTGCTCTCATTCTAATCTGAGAATATCAATTTTGAAATTTAAGGCAATAAATTATAGGTGAGCAACCTGGTTAACAACGGCCACCAAATGGGCAACGAATCTTGCCACAGAAATTAGGCTAAGCACAAAATAATAATAATAAGCCATAAACGAACGCACATGCTGGCTGCTGGCTGGCTGCTGGCTGGCCCAGTGGGTTTCTGGTCCGACAAATTGCCACAAATTAAGACCAGATTGAAAAAAAAAAATTAAAAGGTATGGGCCAAATGCACCCGGCAGGTGGTAAGCGAAGCGAGACTGCAACCGAAATTGCATTGCAAATGCAACCAGCAGCCGGCTAAAGACATTTTTAAATCAAATTCGATTTGGGTCTTGGCATTTGGCGATTTACTGATTTACTGATTTACTGTGTCTGGGAATCGCCCGGCTGACTCTCCACATCATTTTCCAATTGCGTAAGCCGCTGGAAAATGACCAGGGAAATATTCAAGATTTTTTGGCACGCTGAAAAGTGTATGCAAAAGTCGGAAATATTTCTCAGCTTGCTTTCACTTGTGACTTGTGAAGTTAATAAATATAAAGTTAAGTTTTATCACTCAAATTTGGAAAACATTGTTAAAATATTAAAAAAAAAATGGGTTACAACTGTTTTTTGGTTTTTTAAATGTTATGTTAATGAGTTGTGTTTCAAAGAAAAACCAAAAACTACACTTCGATTTAATCACCCTATTAGGTCCTTTCATTTGCACTGTATCATCCTTGAACACTCTGGTTGAACCACCCAACTGGATCCTTTTCAGCTGGCACTTTGTAATCCTTGACGATCTGCTCGTGATCACGTTTGTCGCGCTACTGAAGTTCCAAGAAGTTCGAAATGTCCGTATTACCCTTGACGCCTCAAAAACACTGCGCTATATACATAATCACGATTTCGGACTGTACATAAAATGTAATAAAATATATGAAATTCTGCGCAAGCGGCATTCGCGATCCGCGACAATGTTCTCTAGCCTTTGAGAGAGCTTCGCTTTACAATTTGCTGACTAGTCAAGAAGTAAAATTAAAACATTTAACCCATTAAGGCCAATTAAGCGGTTGAGTATATGCAAATTTTAAATTAAGAAACTATGATTATTATTTATGATAAATTGATTATTTTGTTCAAGTAATATCAATTAAAGCCTGTATTTAATAATGCCTTTAATAATAAAATATAGATTCTTATAATAGCGAATAATTTGAAAAGTACTAATTTCGTTTTGATTTATTTAGAGATATAAGATGTTAATTATTTTGCTTAGAAATATTAAGTATTTGTAAGGCCTTACTTTAAAGGGGTTAACGTGCGCTGCATAAACTGAAGAGGCATTTAACAAGAAACCCAGATATACATATGTACATATATAGACACAAGTATGTGTAGGGATTATCCATGCACTTGCCCATGAAACTACAATGAAACTGTAGCTTTTTTTCCAAGCTGCTGCAAAATGCAATTCTAAGCAAAATATCGGTCATCAAATTACAGTTTGACGAGCACTGAACGCAGAGCAGCCGTGTGAACACTTGTGGGGTTGGTTGCATAAAGCCAGATAAATGGCAATCTTGGGCTAACGCACTTCGTTCGAGCAGTAGCATTTGAATACTTTTCCCACGCCGCTGCTGCTTCCTGTGCTCCGTCGCTCTGCGCATAAGGCTTGCACATAGGACCAGCACATATCAAATCATGCCAATTGGTATGGTAACTTAAAACCCAGACATGGAATTTGCACGGGTTTGCAAGCGAAGCGTTCTCCGAATTCCCAGAACATAAAATAAACCTCTTGTCGATTTACCTTGTTCTTTATTTGAACGAAATTATAATCCTTGCGATCAAGGGAAGAGGGTAATTCACGGCGCCTTAATCACTTATTAAATTAATGGCTTAACATATTTACAAAAGCTATCATCAAACTACTAAAAGGTAAAAGGTAACAGGCACAAAATTAAAACATTGTCCAACTCTACATTTTGTTCTGAGTAAAGGTAGCAGCTGTCGAAGAGGGTGCTGTCGACGTGGCCGTCACCTTGGAAACGGGCCCAATGTTGACCACTCGTCGCACGCCAGAAGCTCCGGAAGATGATGATGCGGATGACGAAACAACGGCGCCACCCGGTATACGATTGCCCAGCACCTGCACTGGCAGCTGCTTGAGGCCGGTTGCGGATTTAAAGTAGATATTTCGTACAGGAGCCTTGCCGTCTCCAGCAACAGTTTTGGACGCTCCCGGAGCGGTATTGATCATCTGGATCTGGGAGTAGCCCTTGCTGCCCACGTTGCCCGCTTGACGGATAGTGCCTTGACCCAAAAGAGAACCAGTAGGCTTAATTGCCTGCACATTGACGGTCTTGGGAACCAGAGATCCTGTGGCTGGATCAACCATAATGGGACTACTGGAAGCTGTAGTCGTCACTGCTCCTCCTGTCTTTGGGCTGCTCACAATCCTAATTGGGACACGATGAGCACCAGGCATCATATTTGACATCGGTTTAATTGTACTCCGGTTAAGATATACAACTTTATTCTGAGTGGCAAGTGTTCCGCCGGTTGAAGGGGTTAGCAATTGCTGAAGGCCTTTGTTAAGCACAATATTTCCCGGCTTGCTGACACCACCAATGCTTCCACTGCTAACCATGCCTGTGGGTTTATTAGCCTCCTTTATGATTTTCTGACTGATGATCAGCGGGCTCTTATTGGCACTCCGAATGGGGGCTGTGAAAAATATTTGATTAAAATTGAGACTAAAGCCCATTCCACTTAATGTACCTGGCTTAATATCCTTATCCGCCTGTTGATTATCGGGGATGTTGCCTTCGTTGTCGGCAAAAACAATGGGCATATCGATTATGTTGGACAAATCCATATTTCCAGAGCCACTGCCAGAAGCTGTAGTTGGTACGCTCTTGGTAAGATGCAACATGGTCATGCCGTTGGCGTTCTTAAACACTGTGTACTTTTGCTGTCCCGTTCCTGTTGATGTCGATGAGCCAACTGCACCTGTTGATGTGGCTGCTGTTGCAAACTGTTGCGTTTGTCCCGACGGCGTTTTTAGAGTGAAGATCTGCTGGCCACCAACGGATGAGCCTGGTAGGGTCTTTACAATGCTGCCAATGGTGGCGGTGCTGGCTGACCCGACACTAGGTTTGTTCAACGAGTAGTTGATGAGTTTGCCCTGTGTCGATTTGATTTGTACAAACTGGCTGGATGGGATCATCTTAATCTTGGTGCCAGCTGCGAGATTAACGGGCAGCAGTTGTTTTCCCAAAACACCGGGAGTTATCACCTTTGACACGCCTGCTGCCCCAACTGTAGTGGTTTGGCCATCTTCATAGTCCAGGGCATCATCTAGTATGAATTCAATGGATTGGTTTAGTTCTTCGCTGCTCAGTTTCGATTTGTTTGGATGAGGTGCACCTTTTTGTCTTACAGAGCGTGCCGAGCCACCGACATTGGGGAGGGGGCGTGTTCGGGGTCTTCCAACTGAGGGGGTAAAAATGTTAGTTGATGAATTGGGGGAGACAGCCACAAGTGGCACTAGAGGAAGACCCGAAGTGAATTTACCCTTTCGCTTTACAGCAAACGGATCAATGAGGCGCGGTGGCTTCGGCTTGTGGACGCGATCTTGGTCGATGGATAAATTTGATTGGGAACGTTTTGGTTAAGAGGTTAGTGAGTTGACATGCGGGATGGATGGTAGGATGATAAGGTTGTAACGATTCAATGGTCTTTATTTGGAATACTGGTACTTACTGTGAGGGACAAGCTTTGATTTGGACGGCTGGCCCATTGGGTCGTCTATAGTACCGTCCATCTTTCGTTTACGCATCTGCTGAACAGCTTTGTTTGCGTTTCCATCGGCCAGGATGTGACCTGACTGCTTCTGCTGCCGCTGGAAGCCCTGTTGATGCATTAAAGATGTGGGCATGCGCGGTCCAGGTGGATTACTTAGCGTTCTGTTCACAAACTCAAAGACTTCCTCCTGCAAATTATATTATGTATTAGTACAGAGTTATTGTTATATTAAATAGTTCCCATTTTCAACTTACGACAACCATATAATCAACCATGGACTGTGTAACGCCTTCTATTCGGCGCTTGCTCTTAGGAACACGCAGTGCATCATCTGCACTCCCCACTACCACCAGCGAAGATTCGGACTGCATTCGTTCGCGCAACCCTTCCATTTCTTCCTGACTTGTGCGTGCCGAATTTTGACCGATGACAAATAGTATCGGCGCTTTTATGTCCAACATGCGATCATCGGGGGTTCCTCGGGGCCCACGCATTGTGTTGTAAGCGAATCCGATGCACACCACACAGGCAAGGCTTTCCGAAAGAGCAACCTGTAAAGCCAAGGCTGCACCAGCATTAAATCCAACGAGTATGATGCCACGGCTGGGGTTGTCTGTGCGCAATTCGTTGATTTTGACGCGAGTGAGCGATACAATGGTTTCGGACACCTGGTCTAGATTCTGATTGTCAATTCGGTTGTCTATAAAAGTAAAATAGTTAAATAAGCAAATCTAGGTAAATCTAGTAGTAAACATACTTGTGTTCGGCAGAGAAATCTGAACCACCTGAGTGATAGTAGCCAATGACTGGGACCACTTCTGCATGCGGTCTGACGTGGTTCCACTGATCGGCATTGTGGGCAGCATCACCATGATGGCGTTATGCGTAAGCTGACGGCCCTTGTGCAGGATATTTGGTTCCCAGCGTTTTTTCATCACCGGTGCCAGTAGCTCTTGACTATTATTTAACGGCCTTCCAAACAGCATCTTGTCCACTAAAGTGGGCAACTTGGTCTTCAGCGTCTGCATAATATCCAGATAAGAGGCCATATACGAGGGCGACAAGTGCTCCATGAGCAGAGCATGAATCCACTGCGTAATGCGTGACTCCCAAGCTACGCTGGCCAGAAGTTTGCGAAACCTGGTCGCGGATTTGTCCGAGCTTATGCGACGGTGGATAGGCTCGTGCTGTCGTTTGTCGTTGGCCAAGCGAGCCAACTGATCCTGGTCCAGGATTGAGCAAACTTTTTCGAAAACCATCTCCTGCGTGGGCGTCCAATTAAATCTGTGTGGTGGAAGATTGAATGGTACAGTTTTTCTATTGACTAAGGTCGAGAACTCACCTATTAACGCGCGCCACCCAATCTTGTTCATCCGAATTGTTGTTCTTCACGTATTTTGCAATGCGAGCGCATTCATTCATTGCCTCCTTGGCCGCTATCTCATCGTAGGGCGGCACATGTGCCTGCTGCATCTCAGAAAGTTCCTCCTGCTGCGGATATGTATGGCAACTGGGACACTGTGGCGGATGGTGAACCAGAATGTTCCTTGCGGGCGTGAGGCCGTTGTCAACATCGCTGCGAACTGGCGTATCTCGCATATAGCTGTGCTCCATTTTCTCGCTAAACGAGCATTCACTACGTGCTGAAATGGTACTGGACTGAAAGCAATAATTAGTGCTTAATACCGGCAAGCAAGTACATTAGTGAGGTGACTGATCTGGTTGGGAATGTTAGGGCGCACGCAGTGCTGGTTAGTGGGTGATATGGTGCCTATAGTTTAAATATTACACTCTCTGTTGGCGTGCAGGGCGATGTAACGACCAGGGCGGGTGACTTAATCATCGGCGGCGCCTTTGGCGGAGAACTGACTTTGATGGAGCCCGACATGGATGCAGCGCTGCCCAGGGAGCCGGCCTTTACCACATAATAAGCGGCACTGGATCCACCCATTGGAGAATTGTTTGTTTTTGTTGTGGTTGTCGGCGGCGACGATGCTGCGGATGTGTGTGTATGTGTGCTGTATGTCGTTCTGCCTGCTCCAACGCGAGTCAGAAATTTGCTGGGACTGTAGGTTATAATCGAGCCTCTGGCCTCTGAGGTTTGCTGCTGACGTTTGCTGGCATTTGCCAATTCCTTCATTGTTAATAATAAATAATGCGTTTAACTGGCTAACCGAAGGTGATGTTCTTCTTCTTTTCTACGTCGTTGTCGCGCTTGTGACGTTAAGAAACAGCTGCGAATGCATCAACCCCCTAGCCTACGGTCCAATCAAAGGTCACTCGCGATTCGCACTGATTTTAAAAAATTTTATTAGCAATTCTTATTGATTTTGTAGTATTTGCCAGTACACAACGCGAATTTTTCGTTCCTGCAAAATATGGCGTGCCCAAAGTGGCCTTGCCACATCTGTATATAAAACGCCAATCTGGCAACTCTAGAAATACCCCGAACCTCAGGCCCCGCGCTGGTATTTATTCTATTTCACAACAAAACGTCAACGAAACCAATATCTCTGATGAAGTACACGTGGAGCAGTTACTCTTCAATGCAGGATGTTACTTACACTCTCGCTGGGTGTGGGAGTGGTGGGCGGCACTAGATCTATGACGCTGTCCATTGCCTGGGCCGCGATTTTCTGTCCCTGCTCCTGGGACACATTCTGCACTAGATTGCCTCCGCTCTGCAGAAAATCATTGAAGCAGTCGAAGAACGAAGACATATTCCGATGAATCTTTGATTAAAAAAGAGATTATTTTTACTTTTGACAACAAAAACGCGACAAAAATAAGCAGAGCGTCAAAAACCGAGTGATAGGGGCTAAAGCTGCCACCTCGTTCAGTGGTTTTCTTGGACTTGGCAACACCGCGGCGTGCTGAAGCAGCTGATCGCGTTTTGTTGCAGGGGGAAATTTTTCTGAAATATCTACAAATTTTGGAAAATTTAGCTGAATTAGTACTCTCTGACAGCATGGACGAGCTGCAGAAGTTGGAGTACCTTTCCCTGGTCTCGAAGATCTGCACGGAGCTAGACAATCACTTGGGCATCAACGACAAGGACCTGGCCGAGTTTATCATCGATTTGGAAAACAAAAATCGCACATACGACGCATTTCGCAAGGCTCTGCTTGAGAATGGCGCCGAATTTCCGGACTCCCTGGTCCAGAACCTGCAGCGCATCATTAATCTTATGCGCCCCAGTAGACCTGGCGGCGCTAGCCAGGGGAAAATTGGCGGCGACAAGAAGGAAGACAAGAAATCGCAACTGTTGAAAATGTTCCCCGGCCTGGCTTTGCCCAATGACACCTTTAGCAAAAAGGAGGAGACCGATGGCGAAGAGAAGGTGAAACCGGATAAGCATACCGAAACGCACAAAAAAACCGATTTGAGCGATGTGGATGCAGCTATGATGGAGCTAGAAGCGATGGCCCCCGGCGAAGGTAACACAGTGGTTAGACCACCCAAGGAAGTCGGTTCCAAGGACCGCCACAAGCGCAGAAGTAGGGATCGAGACCCAAAGCGACGCAGTAGATCGCGGGAGGATAGACACTCTGATCGCCGCAGAAGCAGGTCGCGTGACAAAGAACGACGTCGACGAAGCAGATCCCGAGATAATCGGCGCAGAAGCAGGTCCCGAGAGAATCGCGATCGAGACAGAGAGCGACGCCACAGGAGATCAAGCTCAAGAGATCGCCATGAACGCCGAAGACGAAGCCGATCTCGTTCCACAGATCGTAGAGATAGGAGAGATCGATCGAAGGATCGCAGTGAAAAGATGCCCCCACCGTCTGCCTCCATGACCGATGATCCGGAGGCGGGCAAGATCTACTCCGGCAAGGTAGCTAATATCGTACCCTTTGGCTGCTTCGTACAGCTTTTTGGACTGCGGAAACGCTGGGAAGGCTTAGTACACATCTCACAACTAAGAGCAGAAGGACGCGTAACAGATGTAACGGAGGTAGTCACTCGGAATCAGACTGTTAAAGTGAAAGTGATGTCAATAACTGGCCAAAAAGTTTCCTTATCAATGAAAGAGGTGGACCAAGACTCCGGAAAGGATCTCAATCCACTGTCACACGCTCCAGAAGACGACGAGTCTCTAAGAGATCGAAATCCAGATGGACCCTTTAGCAGCAGCACAACGATGCTGAATCTGCAAGGCAATGGTTTGGATGGTGATGAGCACGAGTCCAGGAAACGTGTGACCAGGATCTCCAGTCCCGAGCGCTGGGAAATCAAGCAGATGATTAGTTCCGGTGTGTTGGACAGAAGTGAGATGCCTGATTTCGACGAGGAAACTGGCCTTTTGCCGAAAGATGAAGATGACGAAGCCGATATCGAAATTGAGATTGTGGAAGAGGAGCCCCCCTTCCTCTCCGGGCACGGTAGAGCCTTACATGATCTGTCTCCAGTGAGAATTGTGAAAAATCCCGATGGCTCCCTAGCTCAAGCTGCCATGATGCAATCGGCGTTGTCTAAGGAGCGTCGCGAACAGAAGATGCTGCAGCGCGAACAAGAGATGGAAGCTCTGCCTACGAGCCTCAATAAGAATTGGATTGATCCACTGCCTGAGGAAGAGAGCCGCAGCCTAGCGGCAAACATGCGAGGAATGGGAGCTGCTCCCGCTGAAGTTCCAGAATGGAAAAAGCATGTAATTGGCGGCAAAAAGTCCTCATTCGGTAAGAAGACTGATCTGACGCTTGTGGAGCAGCGTCAGTCGTTGCCCATATACAAACTGCGAGATGATCTAATTAAGGCGGTCACGGACAACCAGATCCTCATTGTGATTGGGGAAACAGGTTCAGGAAAAACCACACAGATCACCCAGTATTTGGGCGAATGTGGATTCACGGCTAGAGGAAAAATTGGTTGCACCCAACCCAGAAGAGTGGCTGCCATGTCGGTGGCCAAGCGAGTGGCGGAGGAGTACGGTTGCAGGTTAGGCCAGGAAGTAGGTTACACCATTCGTTTTGAGGATTGCACCAGTCCCGAAACCATAATTAAGTACATGACTGATGGTATGTTGCTCCGTGAGTGCCTAATGGAGGCGGAGTTAAAAAGTTATTCGGTCATTATGTTGGACGAAGCTCACGAACGGACGATCCATACGGATGTGCTCTTCGGCCTGCTCAAGACAGCCGTGCAAAAGCGACCAGAACTGAAGCTAATTGTCACATCAGCCACCTTGGACGCGGTGAAGTTCTCGCAGTACTTCTTCAAGGCGCCAATCTTCACAATTCCCGGAAGAACCTTTCCCGTGGAGGTTTTATATACTAAGGAACCAGAGACGGATTATTTGGATGCCTCTCTGATTACAGTGATGCAAATCCATTTGCGAGAACCTCCTGGTGACATTCTGCTCTTCCTTACGGGTCAGGAAGAAATAGACACAGCTTGCGAAATTCTGTACGAACGAATGAAGAGTTTGGGACCGGATGTCCCTGAGCTGATTATTCTGCCGGTGTATTCAGCATTGCCATCCGAAATGCAGACGCGTATATTTGATCCTGCGCCCGCTGGTAGCCGAAAGGTTGTTATAGCCACCAATATTGCTGAAACTTCACTTACAATCGATGGCATTTTCTATGTGGTAGATCCTGGTTTTGTGAAACAGAAGGTGTACAACTCGAAAACGGGCATGGACTCGCTGGTGGTTACTCCCATTTCACAAGCGGCAGCAAAGCAAAGAGCGGGAAGAGCCGGGCGTACAGGCCCAGGAAAAACATACCGTCTTTATACGGAACGTGCTTATCGCGATGAAATGCTGCCCACACCGGTGCCGGAAATCCAGCGCACTAATCTGGCCACAACTGTATTGCAGCTGAAGACAATGGGTATAAACGATCTGCTGCACTTTGATTTTATGGACGCTCCGCCTGTGGAATCGCTGGTAATGGCGCTCGAGCAACTACATTCCCTCTCAGCGTTGGATGATGAAGGCCTGCTTACTAGGCTGGGCAGACGCATGGCCGAGTTTCCCCTCGAGCCGAATCTCTCCAAGATGCTTATAATGTCCGTCGCTCTGCAGTGCTCCGATGAGATTTTGACCATTGTATCCATGCTCAGTGTGCAGAACGTGTTTTACAGGCCAAAGGACAAGCAGGCACTGGCGGATCAGAAGAAGGCCAAATTCAATCAGGCGGAAGGTAAGTCCATCCTTATTCCAATCATACGTAAAGTGGAATTTCGAGTGATATTACTGGAACAATTACTAATGATCCTTTATCCACAGGTGACCATCTGACGCTGCTGGCCGTTTACAACAGTTGGAAGAACAACAAATTCTCAAATGCCTGGTGCTACGAAAACTTCGTACAGATCCGAACCCTGAAACGCAGTCAAGATGTGAGAAAGCAGCTGCTGGGAATCATGGACAGGCATAAATTGGATGTGGTATCCGCTGGAAAAAACTCTGTACGAATTCAGAAGGCAATCTGCTCCGGATTCTTCCGCAATGCAGCGAAGAAGGATCCGCAGGAGGGATATCGTACCCTCGTCGATTCACAGGTGGTTTACATCCACCCGTCGAGTGCTCTCTTCAATCGCCAGCCAGAGTGGGTCATCTATCACGAGCTGGTGCAGACCACCAAGGAGTATATGCGTGAGGTTACCACGATCGATCCCAAATGGCTGGTAGAGTTTGCTCCGTCATTCTTCCGCTTCTCGGACCCCACGAAGCTAAGCAAATTCAAGAAGAATCAGCGCCTGGAGCCGCTGTACAACAAGTACGAGGAGCCCAATGCCTGGCGTATCTCTCGCGTCCGTCGACGTCGCAATTAATGGACTAAGCCCGATCATGTGTGTAATTTTTTATATTTTAGGCGCTTAATAATATAATTTAAGTTTAAACCTCAATAGCCCTTGCGACCTCGAAAGCGCTGTCGGTTGTCCAACTGAAAGATGGGTGATAGGGTGATATGTGATAGCTTGGGGAACAATGGATATTTTATAGAGACCCACCAGGGAGCGTTTGCACTCATAGAAGGTGTTGCGGAGCACCTGGCACTCAGATGGAACGTTGTTGTCCTGGAGGCACTGGCGCGGCGTCTTACCCATTTTGCAGCAGTCGCTCTCTAGGAGGCACATCTTCAGATCCGCACGCACTCCCGCGCACGCTGTCTCATCGGCCAGCCTCTCGTTACCCTCGTAGCGCATCATTTTCGGATGTATTGGAGTACTTTAATGTATACTTTTGATTATTTAGTGGACCAGTTACAAAACCAATGGACAGCTGATAAACAAGCAGCCGGTTTAGTGTTGATTAACGTTCAAAGTGTAGTCAGCTGCTGTCATGGGCGTAGTGCTAAATCAGAAGGGGCCGTAGCAGATTTGCTTACTATATTATAGTTTAAGTTACATAGTCAGTTGTATGCCCACTTATCTGAAAATAATAAAATATATAAAATTTGGTATTTTTATTACCCGTTACAAATATTGCAAAGTCGCCTATGCCAGCACATTCACGGTGTTCAACACTGCTTTTGATGCAGAAAAAGTGCTGTAAATGTTGCAAAGCTAGGTCCTCCACCCGCACAAAAGCATTATCGCTTGAATTTATTTAAATGTAGCTTCCGGTACAAGTGAAGAAACTAATCGAAATGACCTACGACGAACGCAGTAGTGATGGCAGCAGCTCCAGCGAAACACACGATTCATTTGCCCACCTGCTGGCTCCTAAACAGGGCCAGTCCCAGACGCCGGCCGCAGCGATGCCCAAGCACATTCCCTTCCCGGAGCACGCCACTACATCCGAGTGGCTCAGCGAACTCATCATGTGTGCCTTTACCATGGGCTCGGCCATCGTTCAGTTTATCAACATCTACAGAACCAACTGGTGGCTGCCACAGGCGCACACCAGGCACATGGTGGTGGGTTTGGAGATGTTCCCCAACATAATCATCAAGGACACTAATCTATCATCTATCTATGCACCCAGAACATCGAGCTTATCGATCCTTATCTTCGCTATATCCTGCTCATACTCAATACGCGAAGACTGATTTACTGTTTGCTGCTGGTAAAGATCAGGAAGGGAAATGAGAAGAGCCGGCATCTTATCCGACTGGGAATCAAATACGGATTTGGAGGCCTTGTGCAACTGTCCTTGGGTTTCTGCGCCATGAAACTTTACCAGCAGCACACATATATACTTCTTCTCTTCTTGTCGTATCCGTAAGAATGAGAAGTATATTATGTCAAAAGATATTCTAATATTCGCTTTTCTAGTGTGGTCATTTACCTGCTGATCTTCGGCTTCCAGCTGGAGCCCTTCCTGCGCACCAGATTTGAGCTGCCGGGCGTCTATATCAACGACCTACCGGTTCACAGCTGCACCACCAATCCGGTTAACATAAGAGACGAAGTGGAGACACTCCGACATGACTTCAACAAGCGTTTCAAGCAGCTCATCTTCACCTCCATGGTGAATGCATACTACACTGGCCTGGTGCCCTGTTGTCTGGCCGTCAGTGTCCAATACAATGTGCTTCGAGCTGCCCAGCACTGCATCATCGTTTGCCTGGGCGCTTTCAGTCTATGCGCCGTTTTCCTGTATCCTGCCAAGTATAGTGATACATTACATCGGGCTACTTTACATTTGGGCTGCTGGCAGCGCATAGACCGTGAGCCAGCGCCTTCGCAGTTAATAGTAGCCGCCAGTGCCCTCACCTGGTCGAAATACTCCTCCTACAACCACGGCACTGTTGTAAAGCACAACGGGAGCCTGTACAGAAGTCAAGGTATGGTTACTGTGGCCACTCCGGGAAACGCCAGTCACGCTCGATTTTATGTGAGTATTTTAGAACCGGGATTTTTGTTTTGATACCCGATTATAAATATTTTTTTTCAGAAACTCTTTCACAATCCCACCATAATTTATTCCACATTGGCCATTCTTCAGGCTGCCGTGTTGCTAGTAGAGATAGGATCACTAAGCGCAGAAAGTGTCGAGTGGCACTTTGTCCTCTCCATCAGCTTCGTCGCCTTCACCAGCATGGGGGCCTTCTTTAAGCTGGTGCGAGACTACCTCATCACTAAAGACCTATACAAGACAGAGCACGCCGTGGCGCCCGACCAACCCTTCCGACAACGCATGAGAGATGCATTTATGTAGTAACGATCCAAAGAATATATAAATCTTTATTCGGCTGAGCTTTTGCTCTTATTATCTGGCTTTTCGCAGGACACGGCAAACACCCAGGAGCTACCCTGCTTATGGTCGCGGACCTGTATACCGTGCTGTTGGAGCAGGTTCCTCAGTTCATCACAGGCGGCTAAAAGCTGTTGGTTCTTAACATCTCCGGAGGTGGCACTTTCCCGCATTCTCCCTCGAACGTTTATCACATCATTCACAAGCAAAGAGGGATCAATGCCATGATCCGAAAAGGAAACCTTTTCCTGCGACGATTCCCTATCTTGCAACTCCGATAGACCAAACGTGACTATGACACGGTTTATGAAATTTCCAGCTGCAAGCAGCAGATCAATGCAGTAGGCTGGCTCTTCCTGCGCGTCCACTTGCTGCTCATTTATGCAGCGACTTATGCTGCTCATCTGATCCATTAGCACGCTGATAGCTCTGGCGGTATCAAAGTCATCTCGAAGACAATTATCTAATTCGGTTACTGTATGAGTCAGTTGGGCCTTTAACGCACCCTCATCCAATAAGTGGATGGGCTTTAGGAATTGTGTATAGGCACTCAGATCCGCCTGAAAATTTTTGAAGCGCTGCAGGGTCTGGCGTGCCGTCAGCATCAACTGATCGCTATAAGGCATGGCATTGCGGTAGTTGGACAGCAGGCAGGCCATACGAAACTCATCGGCGGTGTACTTTTTAAGCAGTTCCGACACTGAGATCGTGTTGCCTAGGGACTTTGACATCTTCTGATAATCTCCAACCATATGGAGCTGTCCGGTGTGCAACCAGTAGTTTACCCACTGCTCAGTTTTATATCGTGCACAGCACTGTGCTTCCTCGTTTTCATGGTGCGGAAAACGCAAGTCCAAGCCGCCAGCATGAAAATCCAACTGGCGGCCAAAGAAAAGACCTGCAATGGCGCTACATTCGATGTGCCAACCAGGGCGACCCTCGCCACCCCAAGGTGCAGCCCAGGTGGGCTCACCGCCACTTTTACGCGCCTTCCACAAGGCAAAGTCGGCACTGTTCCGCTTGATGGATCCTCGCTCCAATTTTTCCTCGCTTAGGCCTATGTTTTGAAGCTTTCCATAGTTCTGGCTTTTGGATACATCAAAGTAAACGGAGTTATCCGGGGTAACGTAAGCCTGCTTTTCGTTTATCAGCTGCTGGATGAACTGAATAATAACAGGCATGGTGGTGGTCACATGACTGCGCACATCAGCCGGCTGAACATTGAGACGCAACATGTCCTGACGGAATTCTGCTTCATAAGCTCGCGCCATCTTCTGCCAGTCAAGTCCAGCGAGCTGAGCCCGCTTAATGATCTTATCGTCCACATCCGTGATGTTCATAGCTGTCACCAGATTGATTTTAAAGTAGTCGCGGAGAATCCGCTGCAGGATGTCTACCTTAACGTAGGTGCTGGCATGACCAAGGTGCGCGGAGTCATAAACTGTGGGCCCGCAGGTGTACCAGGTGACCATTTGGGGATTGCGTAGGATTAAGGGTACCTTCTGGCGCAGTCCGTGATTGTATATATTGATTCCTGTGTGCTGGCCAATCGGTTTTCGCCATTTAAATGTAGTTTCCGGCTTTTGGGTTTCCTCCGTAAAGTTGCGCCGGCAAATGAGAGCTGGTCTCGTTCTACTGTTAAGAGCCCGCAGCAACTCCTTGCTTTGGATAGCATTAAGGTTTATTAATACAACCACTACTACCAGATAAATACTCACAGGCTATACATTATTATTTTTGTTAAATTTTGGCTGAAGTCTAGAGTAAACTTAACATCTGATTGGAAAAAAGTAGGTTGCCAGATTTGAGCTTTTTCGCCCATAGTAGGAAAGTTTCACAATAAAATTAGGAAATAAATTCACAAACATTTCACAATTTCTTAAATATATATTTGTAGTACGCAATTTATATTTACATTATCAAATCATAAACAGAGATATTTTAAACATTTTGTATTCTTGCAAATAAAGCCACCCTAATTTACAGAGCTGCCACCTTGTCAGAGAAAATCGAAGCCGGCAGAATGCAGTGGCTTAAAATTAAGCTTCTCTTTGTAAACTTAATCTTGCTATTAATTAGCTCAGCATGCGCCCAATTAGGGGGCGATCCCAACGGCTACCTCACCTACTGCCCCTGTATGGGTAAGTTCCACTTTGAAATCACCAAGGAACGCCAACTAAACCGCGCTTTCCAAAGGACGCTTTGGCAACCAGGCCGACCACTTCTTGGGATCATTGGCCTTCGCCAAGGCACTTAATCGCACCCTTATCCTGCCGCCGTGGGTGGAGTATCGCAGGGGCGAACTGCGATCCCGGCAGGTGCCGTTCAACACATACTTTGAAGTTGAACCCCTGAAGGAATACCATCGCGTCATCACCATGGCAGATTTCATGTGGCACCTGGCCGACGACATTTGGCCGGAATCAGAGCGAGTGTCCTTTTGCTACAAGGAGCGATATAGCCTTCAGCAAGAGAAGAACGATCCAGACAAGCCCAATTGCCACGCCAAGGATGGGAATCCCTTCGGTCCCTTTTGGGACACTTTTCACATAGACTTTGTGAGGTCAGAGTTCTATGCGCCGCTGCATTTTGATGTGCACCATAGCAACGAAGCTGCCAAGTGGCAGGCCAAATATCCTGCAGAATCATATCCCGTACTCGCATTCACCGGAGCTCCGGCTAGTTTTCCTGTTCAGTTAGAGAACTGCAAACTGCAGCGCTACTTGCAGTGGAGTCAACGGTATAGGGACGCATCTAAGGATTTCATCCGCGAGCAGTTGCCACGGGGTGCCTATTTGGGCATTCATCTGCGCAACGGCATCGATTGGGTGCGAGCCTGTGAGCACGTTAAGGATAGCCAGCATCTGTTTGCCTCGCCGCAGTGCTTGGGCTATAAAAATGAACGAGGTGCACTCTACCCGGAGCTCTGCATGCCCTCCAAGGAGGCCATTATCCGCCAGCTAAAGAGAACCATTAAGAACGTGCGACAGACGCAGCCGGACAATGAAATCAAATCAGTTTTTGTGGCATCAGACTCCAACCACATGATTGGCGAACTAAACACGGCCCTCAGTCGCATGGGCATCAGTGTGCACAAGCTACCAGAGGATGATCCTTACCTGGACTTGGCCATTCTAGGACAGTCAAACCACTTTATTGGCAACTGTATCTCCTCCTACTCGGCATTCGTAAAAAGAGAACGAGATGTGCACGGTTTTCCATCATACTTCTGGGGATTCCCCAAAGAAAAGGATCGTAAGCATTCAAACGTGCACGAGGAGCTGTAATTAATCAACTGGAAAATCTACTTAAATACTCGAATAGGCCATTTTTCGGTTTTCTTTCCTTATAATAGACACTTTTATTACATTGATTAAGAAATATTCTGACTTCACTTTTAAAACACTTCTTCATTAAGTAAGATAAAAGTTTCAACTTACATTAAAATTTAGTTATTTTAATATTCACAAAACAAACGAACAAATTGTATGAATTTACTTTTGAAAGATGCCAATACTTAGTATTTTAACGAACTTACGTATCAGTACATCTTTTGTTTATTCTTTTAGCCTTAGTTCTTGAAAAGGATTTTGTGAAAACCGTTAAATGCCTTTAAAAACACGACAACTTAATTATAAGCTATTAAAGTATTCCTCGCATTTATCAAAACACTTGTTTGCTACCGATTTTACTTATAAATTTATTCAAGTTATCCAGCCCTCGCATTCTTGAAAAAAATTTAGGCCGTAACTTCATTGCCCCGAGGCTAGCATTTGTTCATCATCAGTGCAGTTTTCGAAAGTGGTGCGCCTAGTGTATCAGCTTCTGAGAGCGAGCCAGGTCCAATTGCGCCGATGAGACGCTCGTTAGCCCCTCGCGCACTGTGCTGAGGTTCTCCTTCCATGCCTTCAGCAGATCGCGGAGCTGCTCCCATTGCGGTGCTCCGAAGGTTCGGTGCATTGTGGATGTAATGTGGACCTTGTGGTTAGCCTGATCTAGACGTGCGCGTACCAGCTTTGTTTTCAGCACCTCGATGACGAAGGGCTCAACCTCGTCTTCGTTGATCTGCAGCTCCTTGGTTAGCGTCTCGAATGTCATCTCCGGGCTGCTCTCGGCCAGCTGCATGAAGGTCAGCAGACGCATCTTTTTCATGTTCTGCTCATGGTTTAGTCCCTGCGAGTTCACGAACTCCCTGTGATCCTCGTAAAACTGCACGTACGCCGGCAGCTTCTCTGACACGAAGATGGACAGCAGGTCGTGGATGAGGTCGCCCTCCAAAAAGCGCACAGGCTTCAGCGCCAGCAGAGGATCCAGCAGGAATGTATTGGGGTCGGCCAAGGCAGTCACAATGCACTTCATTGCATCCTCACGGGCCACACAAGCGTTGTCAGCCGTGTAGGTGCCCAGCAGCTCGATCATAACCTTGGAAGACAGCTCCAGGTTGGTGTCCTTGGTCACGTCGTGCAAAAGGCGATACAGCTTCTGCATTTGTTCCGATGAAGGTGGGCAGTTGGCAAACTGGGACTTAAGCTGATCCACACCGGTGAAGACCTCCAGCACCTGTTCGCACTGCTTGGCCACCTGGACGAGGTGGTAGTACACATGGTAGCGTAAGGGAGAAGCGGTGTCCAGATTGTTGAACAGACGCCACAACGACTGGAGGCACACCTTGCCCAAGGGAAGATTGGGAGCCTTGGTCATCTTCTCGCAGTATGCCAGCACAATGTTCTCGCCACGATCCAGGGGTATCTAAAATATTGAATTATTAATATTATGTTTATATTGCATTCCGTATTACTCACCGTGATCATGATGGACACAATGCTGTTCAGAATGCCGTCAATCTGCGAGGGCTCACCATCCTTAAAGCAAACGTCGCAGACTCCGATAATCTTGTGCAAATCATCCTCCACACCTTTATTGGACTTCTCTGATGAGATTTCGGCTCCCAGCTTCTTGAAATACTTGCGCAGCTCTTGCACCTTTAATAAATCACGAAAAATATTAGATTTGTTTTGCAGCAAGAGGAAGACATAACCTCAATTCAGACCAGGGGCCGCCCAAATACATGGCTAAAATTGGGCACTATTACTCTACCTGCTCGTCCAGGGACAGGTCTATGAAAACCGGAGGAGAAGTCATGATTTTGTTAAATGTTATTCCACTTTTTTAAACAAATGCAGCTGAAAATAACACGCACACACGTCTTTGGGGCTTTGACAGCTCGAAAGGAAAGAGAGCGACCTGTGCTGCCGGCCTGGTCCGTTTCCCGCCAATTAGAGATGCTCTCAAGCAAGGGACCGAAATAAATACTGATGTAATTAACGCGATCTCTTCAAATATGTAGTATTCCTCTAAAATTCACTCAGTTAAATATAATAAAAACGTTTTGGCTCAGCGGTTGAAATGTTGTATGTGTAATGTTGACATGAAAATCAATTTAATTAATGTTTTCACGGGATTCGGGCTAACAATAAATCTAGCAAAAAAAATAGAGTTGCCGGATCCGGTCAACCTATAAATCACAGTGATTTTTTGCCGTACCGTTACTAACCGTTACTAATGTCCTGAAAAATATTTGCCCTGAATTTTAAATCTACCATCCAGTATTAGTTATTTTACAACTAGCATTTTAAAATAAAGCAGAATAACACTATTTTAATTTCACAACAGTGTGGCAACTCCATTGCAACTATGTTATATTGCTCGCCAAATTTATATTATATTTGTATAGCGGGCGAGGAGAGCACAGTAGTGCCAGCTAATCGCGGCAGAAAATTATGAAATACACGGCACATACGCAACGTGCGGCTTCTTAGAGCCACAGAGATCCCGCAGCAGGCGGCACAACAGTTTCTAGTCAACTACTATCCTCAACGAAACTTGTGATTACATGGCTACATCGGATTTCGTTCTGGGCGGCCTAGCCTCCGTGGGTGCCACCTTCTTCACCAATCCGATCGAGGTGATCAAGACTCGGATCCAGCTACAGGGCGAGTTGGCGGCGAGGGGAACGTATGTGGAGCCCTACAAGGGAATTGTCCATGCCTTCGTCACGGTGGCCAAAAACGATGGCATACTGGGCCTCCAAAAGGGCCTCGCACCGGCGTTGTACTTTCAGTTCATCATAAATTCCTTCCGGTGGGGATTACCCAGTACCTATACTTTATGTTTATTAATCATCTGCTCAAATTTGCATTTGCAGACTTAGCATTTATTCGGAGGCAATGGAGAGGCGGTGGATGCACAACCGGAGTGGCGAGGTGTCCTACGGGCTGGGACTCATTTGGGGCGCTATCGGCGGCGTCGTCGGCTGCTACTGCTCTAGTCCATTTTTCCTGGTACGCCAATTGCGGGGATGTTTTGGGAGGTTACATAAACATATAGCTTATCTAAATGAGCCGCGTGCTCATCAGCATTATGGACCTTCAACAGATAAGAGCCTCTATCGGCAACTGTCTATTGGTATCTAAATTTTACTATTTCAAGATATCCAGGCAGAAAGTATCATACTTCTAAATATTCCATTTTCTTTGCCCGTCTATGGTTTGGCATAGCTTATTACTTTATGACATAACTCAGTTATTATTAGCTAATTTCTATTAAGACATTTTTGAGATCTAGAAGCGGAAAAATCCTATGCTAAATAACTTAATTAGTACTGTAAATATTACCTTATTGTTTTCATATCACATTCAAATCACAAGTATATTTTATTGGTTGTACAGATTAAGATAATTTGCTTTGGACATATACCTTTTTTTCTTGGAACCTAAATTTCGAATTTTTTGTTTCTTGTACAATATTACTATATCATTATTTATGCTCCTTTCTTTTGCATGCAGATCAAAACTCAGCTGCAGTCACAAGCTGCCAAGCAAATCGCAGTAGGCTACCAGCATGCCCACACTTCCATGAGCGATGCCCTGCGTCAGATCTACTCCAAGAATGGAGTACGAGGCCTCTGGAGAGGATCTGTGGCCGCATTGCCCAGGGCGGCTTTGGGATCAGGTGCCCAGATAGCCACTTTTGGCAAAACCAAAGCCCTGTTGGTGGAGTACGATCTGGTGACGCAGCCCACTTTGAACTCCTTTTCGGCTGGCTTGATAGCAGGATCCATTATGTCGGTTGCCATAACGCCGCCAGATGTAATTACCACGCGTCTGTACAACCAGGGCGTGGACGCGGAGGGACGTGGTCTTCTTTATCGTGGCTGGCTTGACTGCTTTGTGAAAATCCTGCGATCGGAGGGCGTCTATGGTATGTACAAGGGCTTCTGGGCTAACTACCTGCGTATTGCCCCCCACTCAACACTCGTACTGCTCTTCTTTGACGAGCTCATCGCCGTACGCACAAAGTATAGTAATAAATGACCCCAATGATCATTGGCTAGGTAGCATTAATTTAAGTACAAACTTGTTCAAATCTTTTCTAATACCCGCAAATATACACTTTGTTTTTTATTGTTAAGCCCAGTTCAGATTGTTTGTCTAAATTTGTCATTTGTTTGTCTAAATCTGGCTTTAGCTTGTAGCGAGTAGTTAAAAGTCGTAGTTCAAATCTCTTAGATTAGCAAAGCCCCAGAACCAACTTGTGCCTTCAGAAATCTAATTTAAGAGCTGTTCCTGTAGCCATTAACCGTGCAATACTTTTATGAAATAAACCAGTTAGGCTGTTACATTTTAACGCATATTGTTCTCAAGTCTTAATCAGCTGCTTATCGCATGTATAGCGTTTGTGATCACTAGGCTGTGATACAGAACGGACGTTTCATTGATGGCTACATCGGATTTTGTGCTGGGTGGCGTGGCTGCCATGGGAGCTTGTGTCTTAACCAATCCCGTGGAGGTGATCAAAACTCGCATCCAGCTTCAGGGAGAGTTGGCCGCCCGAGGATCTCATGCTCAGCCATACAAGAGTGTCTTCCAGGCCTTTGTGACTGTGGCCAAAAACGATGGAATCCTCGGCCTGCAGAAAGGATTGGCTCCTGCCCTATGCTTCCAGTTTGTAATAAACTCGTTTCGGTAGGTAACAGTTGTAATCGAACAGAGTTTCCAAAAATATACATATGTTTTCTATCCACAGAATGAGTATATACACACATGCAGTAGAGAAGGGTTGGGTCCACAATAGCAAAGGCAAGATATCCTTTCCGAAGGGCTTGTTCTGGGGCGGCTTGGGCGGTGTTGTAGGCTCCTATTGTGCCAGCCCCTTCTTCCTGGTAAGCGATTATTTAAATCAAACATTGGAGCTGTCTTCTTTGCAAACATTTGACAATGTCTAGCTCAGATAAGATAAGACTGCTGATAGCTACGTTTCCATTTCAGATCAAGACGCAGCTTCAGGCACAGGCAGCCAAGCAGATCGCCGTTGGTTATCAGCATCAGCACACCTCGATGAGTGATGCGATTAGGAAGATATACCGGAAGAATGGCGTCTTTGGACTCTGGCGAGGATCTTTGGCCAATGTGAACCGTGCCACTGTTGCCTCTGCCGTTCAAATGGCAGTTTTTGGCCAAGCTAAGAGTCTTTTGAAGGAAAACGGAGTGGTAGCTCATCCGACAATCCTTTCTTTTTGCTCTGGCCTAGTCGCTGGGTCATTTGTGTCGCTGGCAATCACTCCATTGGATGTGATTACCACTCGTCTTTACAATCAGGGAGTTGATACCCAAGGTCGGGGCATTTATTACAGGAGCTGGTTGGACTGTCTGCTTAAGATCTTTAGATCGGAAGGGGTATATGGGTTGTTCAAGGGCTTTTGGCCCATTTATCTGAGAAGTGCTCCATATTCCACCTTGGTGCTTTTGTTCTTTGACGAGCTATTTGCCGTGAGGGAAAAGTACGATCTTCACTACTAACGCAAATTACTTGTAACGCCTAGAAGCATTGACGTATTATGCCCTTTTGTTTTCATTCTTTTATATTAGGTAGTTATGTATATTCTAGACACCCTTGTTAAAAATAATACAAAGCTACAACTGTATTTACAAGGAGCATGATAGATCTTGCAGCCTAAACTCCCATCCTCAAATTGAGCAATGAAGAGGGTAAGTAATGATTAAGACAAGGTTTAAGCGGAAATAGAAATTAAAATATTTGTTATATATGTATGTACATATATGTAAATATATTTATGTTGTCTAAACGGGAGGCGTGAGAATCCATTCTATCGATACTATCGATAAAAATTGATATCAAATGAATTTCAAAAATAAATATATAATATATTGTACTATGTTAAATTAAAATTTAAAAAAAACTATAAATTAGGCAAATTAAGTTAATTAACCTCCAAAACAGCAATGTGAGCACTTAAGTTTTGAAATATTAAGTACTAATTCGATAAATGTAATAATCGGTGGTTTTACAACTCTGGCCGCAACTATGTATTTATGTAAACAAAATGATAACGTAAGATCAACTATATTCAAAGTTGAGGTGAAAGAATGACCAAGTCTGATTTTGTGCTGGGCGGGGTGACAGCCATGGGAGCGGTGGTGCTCACCAATCCCATAGATGTGGTCAAGACGCGGATGCTGCTACAGGGAGAGTTGGCGGCCCGAGGAACCTATGTAAAGCCCTACAAAAATCTTGCCCAGGCCATGCTGCAGATAGTCCTCAACGACGGACTCCTTGCATTGGAGAAGGGTCTGGCCCCGGCATTGTGTTACCAATTTATCCTCAACTCGGTCAGGCAAGTACTAGGGTCATTGTCATGCATTCTCACTAATTTTCAACCATTAACATCTAAATCATTTAACTTTATTCCTACTATATATATTAGAGGGAGTTTTTAACAAAGTATTTACAAGTGACCATGAAATTATGCAATGCTAATATGTAAAGTGTTACCCTGAAAGTCCCCGAAATGCGAATGCATTTTTTTTATCTTATCTACCATTGTGGAGTAATGAACATTTTAAATAAGCCGTTACGTTTACCGTTGAAATTGTAAATACCCTTTCCTTATGATAGGCTTAGTGTTTATTCGAACGCATTGGAGATGGAATACTTGCAGAATGAGGATGGCTCCATATCCTTTTACCGGGGCATGTTCTTTGGAGCTCTGGGCGGCTGTACGGGTACCTACTTCGCAAGTCCTTTCTACATGGTGAGTGGTACTGCATCGCCTAATAAAGGCCCAACAGCATGCCCAGGCTGTTAAGTCCATTGCCGTGGGTTTTCAGCACAAGCACACCTCGATGATGGATGCCCTGATGCACATTTACCGGACCAATGGCATTTCAGGATGCGCCAGAATCCTTTACCTAGCCTGAACCGAACGTTTGTTGCCTCTAGCGTCCAGATCGGCACCTTTCCCAAGGCCAAGGCATTTCTTAAGGAGCAAGGATGGGTCACCCATCCGGTTCTCCTCTCTTTCTGTGCCGGCCTAACATCGGGCACCCTTGTGGCGGTGGCAAATTCATCGCTTGACGTGGTAACTACGCGGATGTACAACCAGCAAGTGGATGCAAAGGGCCGTGGGCTCATGTACAAAGGCCTGGTGGACTGCTTCACTAGAATCTTGAAAACCATTGCCCAGGGCGGCTTTGGGATCAGGTGCCCAGATAGCCACTTTTGGCAAAACCAAAGCCCTGTTGGTGGAGTACGATCTGGTGACGATCACTGGCTAGGTAGCATTAATTTAAGTACAAACTTGTTCAGATCTTTTCTAATACCCGCAAAATGTACACTTTGTTTTTTATTGTTAAGCTCAGTTCAGATAAACCAAATTTATATGCAACATTTGTTTGTCTAAATCTGGCTTTAGCTTGTAGCGAGTAGTTAAAAGTCGTAGTTCAAATCTCTTAGATTAGTAAAGCCCTAGAACCAACTTGTGCCTTCAGAAATCTAATTTAAGCGCTGTTCCTGTAGCCATTAACCGTACAATACTTTTATGAAATAAACCAGTTAGACTGTTACATTTTAACGCATATTGTTCTGAAGTCTTAAGCAGCTGCTTATCGCATGTATAGCGTTAGTGATCACTAGGCTGTGATACAGAACGGACGTTTCATTGATGGCTACATCGGATTTTGTGCTGGGTGGCGTGGCTGCCATGGGAGCTTGTGTCTTAACCAATCCCGTGGAGGTGATCAAAACTCGCATCCAGCTTCAGGGAGAGTTGGCCGCCCGAGGATCTCATGCTCAGCCATACAAGAGTGTCTTCCAGGCCTTTGTGACTGTGGCCAAAAACGATGGAATCCTCGGCCTGCAGAAAGGATTGGCTCCTGCCCTATGCTTCCAGTTTGTAATAAACTCTTTTCGGTAGGTAACAGTTGTAATCGAACAGAGTTTCCAAAAATATAGATATGTTTTCTATCCACAGATTGAGTATATACACCCATGCAGTAGAGAAGGGTTGGGTCCACAACAGCAAAGGCGAAATCTCCTTTCGAAAGGGCTTGTTCTGGGGCGCCATGGGCGGTGTTGTAGGTTCCTATTGTGCCAGCCCCTTCTTCCTGGTAAGCGATTATGTAAATCAAACATTGGAGCTGTCTGCTTTGGCAAACATTTGACAATGTCTAGCTCAGATAAGATAAGACTGCTGATAGCTACGTTTCCATTTCAGATCAAGACGCAGCTTCAGGCACAGGCAGCCAAGCAGATCGCCGTTGGTTATCAGCATCAGCACACCTCGATGAGTGATGCGATTAGGAAGATATACCGGAAGAATGGCGTCTTTGGACTCTGGCGAGGATCTTTGGCCAATGTGAACCGTGCCACTGTTGCCTCTGCCGTTCAAATGGCAGTTTTTGGCCAAGCTAAGAGTCTTTTGAAGGAAAACGGAGTGGTAGCTCATCCGACAATCCTTTCTTTTTGCTCTGGCCTAGTCGCTGGGTCATTTGTGTCGCTGGCAATCACTCCATTGGATGTGATTACCACTCGTCTTTACAATCAGGGAGTTGATACCCAAGGTCGGGGCATTTATTACAGGAGCTGGTTGGACTGTCTGCTTAAGATCTTTAGATCGGAAGGGGTATATGGGTTGTTCAAGGGCTTTTGGCCCATTTATCTGAGAAGTGCTCCATATTCCACCTTGGTGCTTTTGTTCTTTGACGAGCTATTTGCCGTGAGGGAAAAGTACGATCTTCACTACTAACGCAAATTACTTGTAACGCCTAGAAGCATTGACGTATTATGCCCTTTTGTTTTCATTCTTTTATATTAGGTAGTTATGTATATTCTAGACACCCTTGTTAAAAATAATACAAAGCTACAACTGTATTTACAAGGAGCATGATAGATCTTGCAGCCTAAACTCCCATCCTCAAATTGAGCAATGAAGAGGGTAAGTAATGATTAAGACAAGGTTTAAGCGGAAATAGAAATTAAAATATTTGTTATATATGTATGTACATATATGTAAATATATTTATGTTGTCTAAACGGGAGGCGTGAGAATCCATTCTATCGATACTATCGATAAAAATTGATATCAAATGAATTTCAAAAATAAATATATAATATATTGTACTATGTTAAACTAAAAACTATATAAATTAAGCAAATTAAGTTAATTAACCTCCAAAACAGCAAATAGCACTTAAGTTTTGAAATATTAAGTACTAATTCGATAAATGTAATAATCGTGGTTTTTACAACTCTGGCCGCAACTATGTATTTATGTAAACAAAATGATAACGTAAGATCAACTATATTCAAAGTTGAGGTGAAAGAATGACCAAGTCTGATTTTGTGCTGGGCGGGGTGACAGCCATGGGAGCGGTGGTGCTCACCAATCCCATAGATGTGGTCAAGACGCGGATGCTGCTACAGGGAGAGTTGGCGGCCCGAGGAACCTATGTAAAGCCCTACAAAAATCTTGCCCAGGCCATGCTGCAGATAGTCCTCAACGACGGACTCCTTGCATTGGAGAAGGGTCTGGCCCCGGCATTGTGTTACCAACTTTCCCAAGGCCAAGGCATTTCTTAAGGAGCAAGGATGGGTCACCCATCCGGTTCTCCTCTCTTTCTGTGCCGGCCTAACATCGGGCACCCTTGTGGCGGTGGCAAATTCATCGCTTGACGTGGTAACTACGCGGATGTACAACCAGCAAGTGGATGCAAAGGGCCGTGGGCTCATGTACAAAGGCCTGGTGGACTGCTTCACTAGAATCTTGAAAACCATTGCCCAGGGCGGCTTTGGGATCAGGTGCCCAGATAGCCACTTTTGGCAAAACCAAAGCCCTGTTGGTGGAGTACGATCTGGTGACGATCACTGGCTAGGTAGCATTAATTTAAGTACAAACTTGTTCAGATCTTTTCTAATACCCGCAAAATGTACACTTTGTTTTTTATTGTTAAGCTCAGTTCAGATAAACCAAATTTATATGCAACATTTGTTTGTCTAAATCTGGCTTTAGCTTGTAGCGAGTAGTTAAAAGTCGTAGTTCAAATCTCTTAGATTAGTAAAGCCCTAGAACCAACTTGTGCCTTCAGAAATCTAATTTAAGCGCTGTTCCTGTAGCCATTAACCGTACAATACTTTTATGAAATAAACCAGTTAGACTGTTACATTTTAACGCATATTGTTCTGAAGTCTTAAGCAGCTGCTTATCGCATGTATAGCGTTAGTGATCACTAGGCTGTGATACAGAACGGACGTTTCATTGATGGCTACATCGGATTTTGTGCTGGGTGGCGTGGCTGCCATGGGAGCTTGTGTCTTAACCAATCCCGTGGAGGTGATCAAAACTCGCATCCAGCTTCAGGGAGAGTTGGCCGCCCGAGGATCTCATGCTCAGCCATACAAGAGTGTCTTCCAGGCCTTTGTGACTGTGGCCAAAAACGATGGAATCCTCGGCCTGCAGAAAGGATTGGCTCCTGCCCTATGCTTCCAGTTTGTAATAAACTCTTTTCGGTAGGTAACAGTTGTAATCGAACAGAGTTTCCAAAAATATAGATATGTTTTCTATCCACAGATTGAGTATATACACCCATGCAGTAGAGAAGGGTTGGGTCCACAACAGCAAAGGCGAAATCTCCTTTCGAAAGGGCTTGTTCTGGGGCGCCATGGGCGGTGTTGTAGGTTCCTATTGTGCCAGCCCCTTCTTCCTGGTAAGCGATTATGTAAATCAAACATTGGAGCTGTCTGCTTTGGCAAACATTTGACAATGTCTAGCTCAGATAAGATAAGACTGCTGATAGCTACGTTTCCATTTCAGATCAAGACGCAGCTTCAGGCACAGGCAGCCAAGCAGATCGCCGTTGGTTATCAGCATCAGCACACCTCGATGAGTGATGCGATTAGGAAGATATACCGGAAGAATGGCGTCTTTGGACTCTGGCGAGGATCTTTGGCCAATGTGAACCGTGCCACTGTGGCCTCTGCTGTTCAAATCGCTGTTTTTGGCCAAGCTAAGAGTCTTTTGAAGGAAAACGGAGTGGTAGCTCATCCCACAATCCTGTCCTTTTGCTCTGGCCTAGCTGCTGGGTCATTTGTGTCGCTGGCAATCACTCCATTGGATGTGATTACCACTCGTCTTTACAATCAGGGAGTTGATACCCAAGGTCGGGGCATTTATTACAGGAGCTGGTTGGACTGTCTGCTTAAGATCTTTAGATCAGAGGGGGTATATGGGTTGTACAAGGGCTTTTGGCCCATTTATCTGAGAAGTGCTCCATATTCCACCTTGGTGCTTTTGTTCTTTGACGAGCTAGTTGCCGTGAGGGAAAAGTACGATCTTCACTACTAACGCAAATTACTTGTAACGCTTAGAAGCATTGACGTATTATGACCTTTTGTATTCATTTGTTTATATTAGGTAGTTATGTATATTTTAGACATCTTTGTTGCATATTATAATTAAAAATAATACAAATCTACAACGGTATTTGCAAGGAACAAGATAGATCTTGCAGCCTAAACTCCCATCCTCAAATTGAGCAATGAAGAGGGTAAGTAATGATTAAGACAAGGTTTAAGCGGAAATAGAAATTAAAATATTTGTTAATATATGTAAATATATTTATGTTGTCTAAACGCGAGGCAAGAAAATTCGTGAGAATCCATTCTATCGATACTATCGATAAAAATTGATATCAAATGAATTTCAAAAATAAATATATAATATATTGTACTATGTTAAACTAAAAACTATATAAATTAGGCAAATTAAGTTAATTAACCTCCAAAACAGCAAATAAATAAGCCGTTACGTTTACCGTTGAAATTGTAAATACCCTTTCCTTATGATAGGCTTAGTGTTTATTCGAACGCATTGGAGATGGGATACTTGCAGAATGAGGATGGATCCATATCCTTTTACCGTGGCATGTTCTTTGGAGCTCTGGGCGGCTGTACGGGTACCTACTTCGCAAGTCCTTTCTACATGGTGAGTGGTACTGCATCGCCTAGAGCTCCTGATCTGATCTGCCTCCATTATAGATAAAGGCCCAACAGCATGCCCAGGCTGTTAAGTCCATTGCCGTGGGTTTTCAGCACAAGCACACCTCGATGATGGATGCCCTGATGCACATTTACCGGACCAATGGCATTTCAGGATTCTGGCGCGCTGCTTTACCTAGCCTGAACCGAACGTTTGTTGCCTCTAGCGTCCAGATCGGCACCTTTCCCAAGGCCAAGGCATTTCTTAAGGAGCAAGGATGGGTCACCCATCCGGTTCTCCTCTCTTTCTGTGCCGGCCTAACATCGGGCACCCTTGTGGCAGTGGCAAATTCACCGCTTGACGTGGTCACCACGCGGATGTACAACCAGCCAGTGGATGAAAAGGGCCGTGGACTCATGTACAAAGGCCTGGTGGACTGCTTCACTAGAATTTTGAAAACCGAGGGATTCCATGGGATGTACAAGGGATTTTGGCCCATATACTTTCGTAGTGCTCCCCATACCACCTTGACGTTTGTGTTTTTTGAAAAGTTGCTCTATCTGCGTGATCGTTATGTTTTCCCCCTGCACAAAAACTGAAAAGTCCAGACTTCAAATAAACACTAAAAAGGTTATTTTTAAATTATCCCATCACTGTACCTTGGAATACTAGTCAACTGCTATTAGTATCTGTTTTATGTGCATTGTTGCATTTTTAACTTTTACTACAAATATTTTAAATGAATTATCAATAAAAATAGCTAGACACAACGAACGTTTTTGGCTTTATTGTAAAAAAAGTTAGTATGACCCGTCCATATCGATAGGCGACGATAGATTCGGAAAATACCGCCTTACGACTACGATGAACGATTGGCCCCGACTGGCGCAAATAACTATCGACTGGCATCTGGAAAGTCGGCGGCGTCGCATATTTTTGATTGATAGCTAGATATATTTAAATACAATTTGTGCAAAATGGCGGCGCAGGTAACTCAGGTGCAGCAGTTCTTGAACGGCTACAAGCAGGACGTGAGTCGATCACTGCGGGATGCGTCCAAGCCATGGACCAAAGTCTTCGACTCCGTGGAGGAGAAAACCGGCGTGGACAGGGTCAATATTTTCGGCGGTGAGTGCGGGTTGCGGGTTATCCTAGCGACGTCATCGCACGTCCTTCGCCGAACCAGCGCCCCAAAGAGACCCCCATGTGACCTCCTGCTAGTTGACTGCGTAACCAGTGAGATTCGCCTAGAGATGCAGTGGAATATTTCGGGATGCTTATAAATAGCAACCTGTTATATATAGCTATGTTATGTGGCTGAATCAGGATGGAGGGGGCTTAATCACCGCCAGGTGACCAATTAGGGAATTAGTCAGACGACTTAAACGCCAAAGCCCAATTAAATAGTGTGTCTGTTTTATCACCAAGCGCCTCCAACCAATACACCTCAGTTTTGTGAGCATGTGATATGTGCGTGTAATAGGCTACGTAGGCAGCTGCCGATGTGTGCGTCTGTTATCCACAAAAGTTTCATGTTTTGTGCTTTTCTTTGTTTACTTCACCGAAAGTACACATTTTTCTCAGTACTCGGTGAGCAATACATCTCGCGCATTCCATTGCCACATTCTATAGATCTGGAGAAAGTCCAGTTCGGCGGGGTCAAAAGGTCTGAATTATTGAGACGTGGCGCTGTTGGCACACGTGGAGCAAGTCTACTCACTCACCTGTGTGCGTTGGTAGAGCTTTAAGTTCGTTCGGTGCACACCGGAGTTACCGATGTGGCTCTGGGATTATATTATGCTAATCAGACAGCGACAGGAAACGAGGCGCAATGTCAGAGTTCCCCTGGTTTACCTCGGCACAGGTGAGAATGCGGTCATAATGGCAAAAGGATGAATTATAAAGCCGAAGTCTATATAATCTTGCAAACATGACGTTGATTCATCATTCAAACATTTGGCCTCATTAGCTGTTAAACATTTTTGGGCTATATTTGTGTAAACAAACTTATGCATATTAAGGAACAGTCATTTATAGAAAATGCATACCCATTGTATAAAATAATTCACATGAACTGTGTTTTGTGATAGAACCCACCTTTTGCAATCTTGTTATTAAAATTAAAGTACCCTCTGCTAGGGTATAAATATAATTAGCCGCCATCGAGCATGAATGACATCATAAATTTATGGCAAAACAACAGGCCGTAGTCCGCTCATCTGGGTGGACAAAATGCAACTGGCCGGGATCAGAGGCAGGTCGAGACATCTACTGACAACAGCTAAGGGTTTATAATTAGCCAACGGCATGGGGCGGTTTAGGAACCCCAGGGATCCACGAAGGGGCGCCCTTGAAAGGCGTACAAGTACATGGCATTATATCCTTCGAACAGTTTGTCTTGTAGCTGAAGCGTGTAAGTTTAAAATCCCTATGATCGCCCTGCGCCTTGTACAACCGCTCCTGCCTTGGATCTGCATATAGCCAAAGGGAAAATGCGCCACTAGGGCACTATCAATTGACCAACTAGACGGCGAACATGGCAGTCGAGGAATTCGAGAGCAAAATAGTCCAGTTGTTCGTAGAGAACGCCCTCCTGCGCTTCGGTAGAGTTCCAGCAGTCACGTGAAACTCTTTACTATTAAGGTATTTTATATTATTCATAGGTGCTGTTGGTCTCTGCGCGCTTTATCTGATCTTTGGCTGGGGCGTCCAGCTACTGTGCAACATCATTGGGGTTCTCTACCCTGCATACACTTCCATCCATGCCATCGAGTCCAGCACAAAGCAGGACGACACCAAGTGGCTGATCTACTGGGTCACGTTTGGCATCTTCACCGTGATTGAATATTTTTCGAGTGTTCTAACTTCGGTGATTCCCTTCTACTGGCTCCTGAAGGTGAGTTTTGAATTACCTACACATGATTCTTATTTTAAGTGGTATACTCCTCCCGTAGTGTGCTTTCCTCATCTGGTGCATGCTGCCCACGGAACAGAATGGTTCGACCATCATCTACCGCAAGCTGGTGCTACCCTACTTCCTGAAACATCACGAATGTGAGTAAATTTACCTCTTCATTTAAATTTTGCTAAAAGCGGATCTATTTTCACCAACAGCTGTCGACAGGATCATTGATGATGGCATTAAGAAGGCCACTGGTGTGCTGAAGCACGACTAGGACGCCAATGCTCCGCCCGCTACTCGCTTATCCATGCATTTTATTTAGGCCTGGTCACCAACCTCACCTCGAATTGGTTACGTTTTGCAATAAATTTTAATTCTGTATTAATTTTGTCGTTGATAAGAGCACCACTGTTCGCTGAACCAGAAGAAATCTTCGTTTGTTAAACGTAAAAACAAAAAGGAGGCTTTTATTGAGGAACAGCTTTCATTAAGCGGTTGATTCCGCTTTTTCTGTCGAGGCCTCCGCTTCGGCAGCTGCTCTCCGGTTCCGCCAGGCGGTCATATAGGTGCGCGGGTGGATGGGCAAAAGTCCGGCGATTCCCAGGAGTTCTGCAGCCGGCGTGGACAAGTGGGCACCTTTGCCCAGCCAATAGCGGATTCTCTCCGTGTTCAGGGCCACCAATCGTTCGTTGTAATCGTTGGGCAGCGGGTCAAACGAGCCCACCTGCTCGATGACGGGCTGGTGCTGGTTCTTACGCCTCTAAACCACAAAACACAGTTTCTTATTAAAAGCTGTAACCATTTTAATGGCCTAAGAGTACACACCTCCATGACGACAATGTGATAAAAAGGCCGGTTGGTGCAGCCCAGGCGAACGAAACGTATGATTTTGGCCGACTTAACATAGAAGCGGCCAATGCCACTGGCTGGCGATAGTGACATTTCAATATTTTATATATCTAATACAAGTTTTGATATAAAATAAGGATTCAATCAGAAAATGTGAATTGTTATGCAAAGCATGACCGTTGTGGGAACTTTGAAAAATACCAAGCGATTGGGTCACACTGTTCATATGCCCTGCCAGCGTTGCCACACCCCACCGCCTATGGCAGACAGTTTCGTGCCTCGGCAACCCTGGCCCGCGCACACACAAGATGGCGTCAGAGAACGAGAAGCACGAACACTAAGGAATTTGTTCAGTGGTGTCTGTGTCTGTGAATTATATTGAAGGAAAAAGAGTGTTTTGTTTATAAATTTAATTGCAAAAACTGCACATCGTCACACGGGGCGCGTGCACACACATCGGCGCACACGCATACCCACGCCCAGGCGACACGCAAAACGCAAAACCGAGTGTGTGTTATCAATGGAGTGTGTGTTCCACAACGCCAAGTGAATTTTTTTCGTTGAGACCGAGGGACGGAAAAAAATGGCGCCCGCAGCCAGAGCAACTTGACTTTCTTTTCGGTCTATATACAAGTTGTTCGCCCCCGTCTCGTCGTCGGCGAGCGAATGCGGTGATTTTATTTCGATTTCGTCGCAGTGCGATATATCCCCAAGAAGAAACCTAACGAATATTGATGAAAAAGTGCTTGTGGGACCCCCCCAAACGTATTTGAATTTGTTGTGTACATTTTGGCTTCGAACACAGCCGCAAAAATACCATTACCAATTTCCACTTACTACTACTAGAGAGGAGGCTAGTATTTTGTACGTGCTTTAGAATACATACATACATACCTACATATACCACAAGCAAGCGAGAAGTGCAATTACATTTGCGTTTGGAAATTTTGCGCTTTTTTCTCTTCCGTCCTCCCACCCAACAAAAAAATATCCCCGCTTCCCCCTCCTCTCTCTCTTTCTTAACCCGCATTGTGCTAAATAATGTGCGCCGCCCAGAATCCGCCGCCCTTCGGCTATACCTGGGGTTTTGCGGACAACGGCAACCGCGCCGCCGAATCGGTACTGGAGATATCGCCCAACATCAACTACACGGTCAGCGGGGAGTCGGTAAGTCCAAAGTTATATCGCTATGAAAAAGATAAATCCGTTGAAAGCTGCCAGGCTAAGGATATTTTCCCCTTACCCCCCGCTCCAAGTGCGTGTGTGTGGGTGTTGCTGTTGCTTTCCCACACCGAATTGTGTTGTGGCCCACCAATGCATACACACAAACGCACACACGCACTGCGTTACACTCGCTCACGGACTCGCTCGTCTCACCAACACTCGCTGCTTTCGGCAACGAACTGTGTATGTATACGGCCCGAATGGCATTCACGTATACGGTATACGTGGGAAAACGAGCGACTGCTATTGTGACATACAGACTTACGTACATGTACAACGTATATATGCATACACCACACGCTTTATGTAACTGCGTTGTCATGCGAATATACGAATGTATATTTATATGGGGGGAATGGAGCGAGTGTGTTAGAATTCTTTTACCATACATCCATACGGGTTTTTTCGTTTCCATTTCATTCGTAAACATTCATAATTTGGTATTTGTAAAACGAATGCGTACACAATTGGCTCTGTGTGCAGAGAAATTCCCAAAATACAATACGCGCACCTGGCGAGCAAGTAAATAAATAAATAGCTACAATTCCCTCCCACAGCCAAATCGGAGCAATTAATTAGCGGGAAGGTCGTGAAATTTTCGAAAGT